>JAKSZP010004600.1:0-45652 GCA_022478985.1 Massospora cicadina
GGCGGCTTGGGTTCCTGGTCTCTCTCAGGGCGTTTCTTGCCCTTGGGTGCACCGTTTTGCGCACCTCTTGATGCAATACTCGCCCAGGTTGTATTAGATTTATTATTAAAATCGCCCATCTCTCCTGTGTGATTATCAAAAATTGCTGTTCAATTCAAATTGTAGCAACTAAAGTGATTGTTACGGGAAAGAAAAAGCTGGATAACAATAGCTATGATATGCTTATTGGCATTCAATTTATGCTTGAATATAACGGAATCATTAATATGGAACAGGGTAATCTCTTCCTGCTCAATTATGAGGTTCCTCTAGTTTTAAACAATAAAGATCAAAATAATAAAGGATACTCTTGCCTAGTTGAGTACCCTTCCTCTGCGTTATCATTGCACTATACAATGACCAGGCGGAATACAAATGAGTTGCCTAATTCAATGGACGCGTTAGGAGGCATTCCCTTTTAAGCCTCAGAAGAGATATTAATCAAGTCTGGTGAACAACGGGTGATTGACACCAAGGATACTATACAAATCCCCAATACTGCTTATTACACATAACAAGCATCAATGGAGTAAGTGCCTTAGACCCTCAAGTATTTCCTGGTATACTAGACCACATCTATAGCGACCTATCAATATTCTATTGGGAAAGTTCTCTAGTAAGGACATTATCATGAGAAAGCATCAGGAGATAGGAAAAGTCCTACTGATCCCAATCAAGAATAATGTTACATTCACTTCATCAATTTATGTTAGATATGGGCTTACCTAATGATAAATTGTTATGTACTTTGCCTAGCGTTCATATTCAAGATGAACTAACCCTGAACGAGCTTGAAGAAGTTAACTCTTTATCTATGCCTATAGTGATATATTATTTGATACTGAAACTGAATATAAGCACTTGAAGGATTAGAGCCACACAATTGATGTTGGTGATGTCAGTCCTATCTGATCTTAACCTTATTGTAAATCAGAGGTCAAAGAGCAACAAATGAGGACAGAGCTCAAACATTTACTAGACGCTGGGTTACTAGTAATTTCCTAAAGCCCTTGGGATCTCCTCTCTTGCTTATCAAAAAAAAAGAAAAAAGTCATCAGGTAGTTATGAACTACTTGAAATTGAACAACTCCATGAAAAAAGATATCTATCCTATCCCTTGCATTGATGATGCTCTTACACACTTTCTGACTCCAATTTTTTTTCTGCCATGGACTTGGACAGCAAATACTGGAAAATGGACCTTTCTCCACAAGATTAGAAAAATGTGCTCTCATTTTCAGTGAAGGCCATATCAGCCTAATTGACTACCTCAGAAGTGGTTCAATGCTACCGCATCATTCCAATGAGTGATAAAACATATATTACAAGATCTATAGCTACGTTGTGGGATAGTCTATTTTGATGACATCACAGTTTTTTCTAAAACTTTTAACTACCATTTTAGTCATCTAAAAGAAGTTTTCAGAGCCTTCATGAGTCTAATTTAGGTTGAAACCATTGAAATGTCTTTTTTCCAAAAAGGAATTAAATTTCCTTGGACATGCTATCTTACAGGAAGAAATTCAATCACTACAAGATAACATTAAATCAAGATCAAAAATTCCTCCACCTCAAAACCTACGAGATATCCAGGTGTTTCTGGTATGATGCGGTATCCTCATCAATTCTCCCCAAGTTTGACCATCTCAGTGAGCCTCTCATTTGACTATTGGCTAATTTTTTTTCTATTGGGGTGATGAACAAAAGGAAGCGTTTGAGGCGCTAAAATGCTTCAAAAACGTCCTATCCTACATCTTTTGGACTATGGTAAACTTTTCATTTTGTCTATCAATGCCTCTGATTATGCCATTGGAGCCATCCTGGCTCAAATGGATAATAACGGTGTGAATCATCCAAATTAATATTTCAGTAAGATGTTGTCAAAAGTTAAGCACAGCTACAGCGTCGCAGAAAAGGAGTACCTTGCTGTTTTACTTCTGCAAAGCATTATCATCTTTTTTTGTATAGTACTACCTTCACTGTGGTTACTGACCACGCCTCTCCAAAATGGTTGCAGAATATGAAGGATCTTACGGGACAACTATCTCGTTGGGCTTTGAAGCTCCAACATTATGATATGGAGATTAAATACCAAGCAGGAACGCAGTATATGAATATTGATGGGTTGACTCGTTAGCCTGTTCTTCACTTAATAATAGAGAGGTGGAGAGATTTCATGCCCTCTTAATGACCACTGATGCATGGGACGATGAGGATGAACTTGTTAATAAAATGCTAGTGCGACACTCCCACAACACCAAATTGGAAAGCGGGAAGTTATATAAAAAGGTGGAGGCAAATTGGTTGCCCTATCTTCGACCTTCAGAATGAGAACCTTCTATCATGGAGACCCACTCTATCCTTGGCATGGCAGAGTTCAGAAAACTTATGATTGAATTAGAGATTGGTACTATTGGGAGAAATTTTTATGATTCTATTATCAAATTCCTGGATGCCTGCTTAGCCTGAAAAAAGCTATCAGTTTCAAGACCAAATATCAATATCAACCTACTACCCCTCAACAACCATTCCACATGATAGCCTAGATGTGGTAGGCCCTTTACCTCAGACTACTAGTGAGAATTAATATATACTAGTAGGAACTGATCACTTTATGCAATGGGTCAAAGATGTGGCTATCCCAGCCCAGACTGCCAAAGTTACCGCAACTTTTCTTAATCAGCATAATTTCACTCGCCATGGTAGCACCCAGGCTCTACTCTGTGACAAAAGGAAAATTTCACCTCCAGAGTGATGTTATCCTAGCTACTCCATGGGGCACAACAACTATTCTTTGCACCCTATAACACTTCTACAATTAGTACCGTAGAAAGAGCAAATGGGATCTTAGTATTTATATTACAATAATGGCCACTTCAGACCCTCTACACTGCATCAGTTCTTGCTTAGTGACCTTATAGCTCAATGTATCTTTTATAGCCAGATCCTTAAAATGTCTCCTTTCTGCATTCTTTATGATTGATAACCCAGGGTACCCGCCCTCTTAGCTAAAGATGTTTTTTCTTCTAGGACTGAAATCCTGACAAAGCCATGAGGAGGCTGGCTTTACACATCACTAGCTACAACTGATGCCATGAACAATTTAGTTAAAACCAACACTAAACAGCCTCAAGCATCTTATGAGTTCAGGCCACCTTTACCTCTTTTCAAATATCAGACTTGGTTTTATACTACCACAATTGCATCACTCCCAGAAGTGGCAAACTTGTGAAATCTGGAAGGACCTTTTCATCACCTATAAGATGGGTGATGAATATTATGCAAGTCTCTTGCTTCTGGAATTACTAAAAAATGAATACATGGACAATATCTAGGCCTTCTTTCCCCCTCAACATTATTGAAGGGGGTAATGTCTGACACTTTGAGTTACAAATAGTTGATAATAATGTCTCAGGGTTAAATTAGTAGTGAACACATTAGCAATTCCCCGTCCAACTCCTGTCATAATAGTTTGGACTGGAGTAATAGTTTCACTCTAAACCATGGCAGAACAGGCGAACTGAGTTGGAAGCTCACCCACACACTAACTTAAATTTAGTGCTACCTCTTAAGAGAAAACAACCCCCTTTTATAGACCTGAAGGGGGTTCCAAGGGTGAAGTTATCTTACTCTAATCAAGACTTAAAATATAATTAGCCAAGATGAAAAGATTTTCAAAATGGCTTGTTATAATTTTAGAAGTATTCAATAAATATGCCAGCGTATTTCGCACAGGGTTGACCCACTGAGCAATAGGGACCAACGATATGATGATCACTGCCATTAGAACAACATAATAACCTTAATTAAATATGGAGCACTTGCTCCCAAAACCTCTTTATTAAATGTACTTTTTAATACAGCGGATCCTTCTTATTCCGCTTTACTATATCCTTCTTAACAACAACCCTCCTTCATCATCTCGTCTCATCTATATTGTAGCAACTTTGGATGCTACAGCTCATATGGCTCAGTATTTAATTCGCCATATCTTATTGGCTCCATCAATTCTTCATTTGTTAATTTCATAATTGACTAATTCAAGGCGATTTCTCAATAACCCAATATCACCTCAATTCGCGGCTTAAATTACCATTACCAGTTCAATTCTGGCAGATTCCATCCAATTCACCATGATGATCTTGGGCTTATCATCCAGTCATATCAATTTCGCAACATTACCACCTCCTTGACTGGAAAATAAGGATTTTATTGTTTGTATGGCTGGAGGAATTTCTCATGGACTTGGTTAATGATCTGACCGCTAGTAGGGTCCTTGATAGTATATGCATCTATACCGGTCTTATCAATGACTTTGAATAGCCCAATCCAGATACTGGTCAGCTTGTGTTTCTGGCTGAACCCATGTTGATCATGGAATAGGACCATGTCTCCATCTTTGAACTGTGCTAGGTCACTCCATCATACCTGATTGGAAGACTGGCTTTTGATTCTCTTAGCTAGGCTGAATGAGTATGCTTCAGTTTGTAATTTAATCAGGCCATTCATCAGGATGGTCAGATAGCGTTGCAGATCCATACTGACAGTGTCCTTTACACAAGCATATAAGAGGGCGGGCAGAGTGGGGTGCCATCTTTAAAGCAATTGGAATGGTCTTTTCCCTGTGGCAGAATGATAATTAATATTATAGGCAAAGATGGCAGTGGACAAAAGGGAGCTCCAGTCTGAGGGTCAATCTGCTACTAATTTATGGAGTATGTTCACTAAAGTCCCATTGACCCGCTCCACCATTCCATTAGATTTGGGATGGTATGGGGTTGTCAAAACCCCTCAGATGGCCATTAGCTCATTAAGTTTTGGAAGAATGTGGGAAGTGAAGTTAGTTCCATTGTCAGTAAGGATGAACTGGGGACAACCATGTCGCTGAATTATACATTCCATGACAAACTTGGCCACCGTTAGCACCCCTAAATCACGTATTGGCCACGCCTCAACCCACCTGGTCAAGTGGTCAATTGCTACCAAGATGTATTTGAACAGGTTTTCCCTGTTGGTAAGGGACCCACAACATCAATTGAAACGGTGTGCCAGGTGAAGTGTGGCTTCACTAACTGGTATGAAGTCTTATGGTGGAATGGCTTTTCCACTTGGCACTGGTGACAGGAGGAGATAGTATCAAGTACATTGAAGTTCATGCTTTCCCAGTAATAATGAGGTCACAATAATTCCATGGTCTTACATACTCCACCATGTCCAACTGCTCGGTGTGCACTCATAATAATATTTGGGTGGGTGGAAGGTCTTGGAATATTCATGGTAGTGTCCCCTATTCGCTTATACAATTCTCCACTTTTCTGGAATGTATTGGCCCTTATTTCGTCCAATACCTTTATGACTGGGGGCGGTTCATCATTGTACTTGCCACTAAGCATCTTATCAAACATAATATCACTCAGATCCGC
Source organism: Massospora cicadina (assembly GCA_022478985.1). NCBI lineage: Eukaryota > Fungi > Entomophthoromycota > Entomophthoromycetes > Entomophthorales > Entomophthoraceae > Massospora > Massospora cicadina. The sequence continues at coordinate 5,463 of JAKSZP010004600.1, forward strand.
TGTAACTGCAATTGTGGGTAATCTTGATAAACAATTGGCATTCTGGTGTTTTGCTCCAGGTCAATGCAAAATTTCAAAATTGTATGCCTGCAATTTAAGAGCCCATCGGGCTAGACGCCCTTCTGGTTCTTTAAGATTTTGTAACCAGCGTAGCGAGGCATGATCTGTTACAACTTTGAATTTTACTCCATGCAAGTACACCCAAAATTGTTTATAGGCGTAGATCACCGCTAAACACTCACGCTCAGTCACAGTATAATTGCGTTCATGACTGTTCAAGCTACGACTGCAATATGCTACAGGATGCTCTTCCCCTTCCTCATCTTTTTGGGATAGGACTGCTCCTACAGCAGAAAGGGATGCATCCATCTGAACAATGAACTCTTTTTGAAATTGGGATAGCGTAACACTGGTGCACTGGTTAATGCCATTTGAAGCGTATCAAAAGCGCATTGCTGACGCTCAGTCCATTCAAATGTAGTGTCCTTTTTTAACAGCTCAAATAGTGGGCCCCCAATACAGCTGAAGTTAGGGATGAAGCGCCAGTAATAGCTGACCATTACCAAAAATACCTGTATATCCCACTTGCTGTTGGGCGGAGTCATTTTATGGATAGCTTCCACCTTGGCTGGTTGAGGTCACAACCCTGTGGCGTCAACTAAAAACCCCAGATACTCCAGCTGGTCCTTAAAAAAGTGGCATTTCCGAGGTTTGATCTTTATGTTAGCCTCAGCAAGCTGGCGGAATACAGCTTCTAAATGATTGAGGTGTTCTGAGAAGGTTTGGGAGAAAACATTAATGTCATCAAGGTATACAAGGACACATGACAGTTTTAGGTCCCCCAGAATAGTATCCATTGCTTGTTGAAACGTAGCTGGGGCGTTACACAGCCCTTGCAGCATCCGAGTTGGTTGAAAAAGACCTTTGGAAGTGATTACATTGCACTTTTCCTGCTCCACCAATGGCAACTCGATTTGCCAATAGCCTGAGATCAGGTCCATAGCTGAGAAGAAACGAGCTTTCTCTAGCCAATCTAAAGCGTCATCAATCCATGGTAAGGGATAGGAGTCTTTTTTGGTGATGCTGTTGAGCTTTTGGTAGTCTATTACTATGCGGTTGGTGCCATCCTTCTTTTTAACAATCAGAACAGGTGAAGCCCATGGACTCTTTGATGGTTCAAGCATCCCTTGCGCTAATAGCTTGTCAATTTCCTCGTTTACTACTCCTTCTGCCACCCTTGATCAGCGGATTGGCCTTGACCTGATGGGAGGGTGATCTCCAGTGTCCAGCCTATGAACCACCCCCGCGCGCATCCTAAATCATGGTCATCAACAGCAAAAATCTCTTTATATTTTTGAAATAAAGCGATTGCCCTATCCTTCTGTGTTTCTGACAGCCCCATTAATTTGTCGCGTGATACTACTGCCATTATATTGAGCTGCGGTTTGAAAGGCAGACCAAATTCCTCCAGTGACCCAAAGTCATGAACTGAACTAACCTCCTCAATGGGGATAAAGTGCAAGTATGCCACTATTTGGTGGCGGCGGATTTTCAGTGGTTCCATTTGTAAATTTGCAAGCAAAACTTTGACTCCCCCTGCCCTGGTAATATAATACCTGGGGATACGTGAGGCTTGAACCACGACTGCTGATATGGCCCAATAACTTCCCCATAGAGTCCATCTGGAACTTCTATTACCAAGTCCGTGTTTACTATAACTTGATGCCCAGATGGAATTGATATAGGTCCAGCAGCTTGGAGCGGCAGCCCTTGATATTCATAAATCTGTTGTGGAAGGGCCCAGGTTTTGCCTTTTAACAGATGGTAGCGCACTGGGATTACTCCATCACTATAAGCTAGATTGATATTCCCCATATGCACCGGATCATTTGGCACTCCGCTAGAGGTGAAGTGAATTGGGATCCTCTGACCCAATATTTCAAAAGTCTGGTCTGTCATATCAATAACAGCCCCATAGTGTCGCAAGAAGGCGGTTCCAATCAGCAGATCATAATGGCTATTTGGTAACACTATAGCTGGGGCTACCACAACAATAGACCCAAACCACAATGGAAGCGCACTGTATGCTCCATCAGAGACCATATTTTATGCTCCAGCAGTGCCATATACCATCCAGTGTTCCACATCCGGTTTTAATGATGATTTGGCCACCAACTTGGTGGAGACTATATTGACAGGGGCACCTGTATCTATGATGGCACAGACATGGGTTTTAGCTACAACCAGGTCTCAGTAAGTACATTCAGAGTAAGATGCACCTTGACTGTTTGTAACAAAGACATTTATGGAATCTCTGTTTTCAAGAAAACTCACAATCCCCTCACTAATACTGGGGTATTGTGTGATAATAGTGTTGACTGGATGAACGACGCTTACTGCTTGCAAGAGAGGGGCATTAGGAGGAGGGGTTCAACTTTTCAGGGAAACTTGGTCAAACATCTGGCAAGCATACAGCTCAACCTGCAACAGGGACTCCTTTTCCGCCATAGCTGCAGAATGTACTTGTGCCAAATTATTCACCCCTACAACCGGCTGTTGATATAAGACTGACACATAAGCCAAGTGAGCTTCCACTGAGTGTACAGAGGTAGGTTCAGGTGGGACGTTTTGAGTTAAATCAGCAGAAGTAGAGAGTCCCATATCTACTCCGCTCTGACTTTTCCCTGATTGTACTGTCCCTGTGGAAGGGAATAACCCTGACGATGAAAACTTCTGGCCAAGTGCCCAGAACGACCACACAAGAAACAATTGATCCTGTAAGATCTGCATCCATGATTGTTGTGGAATGGGCCATCCCAAAAGTTAGGCTGGGGTCAAGCAATGTAGACAGACCCTTCCCAATAGTTGAACTGCTGATGGAAACTCCATTCAAGATGAGGCGTGTGCTGATAATAAGGCTGATGGTTACCAAACAGACGCTGAACTGGAATAGATGACTTCCTCAAATAAACAGGTTCAGCATTGGAGAGAATATGGCTCCGCTCTATGTTGGGCGGAGGGAAGTTAACAGATATCTGGCGCAAGATTTGAACGAGTTTAAGCAAAGGGATACCAACTTCTAAATATGAAGCCATGGTATTGAAAAGCTCACAGTATGGTTTCACAGTGGAGGTCAATGCTATGCATACATCTGATTCAATTAAAGTTCCTGACCCAATTAACACATGAGATTCCATCACAAAACAATCAGCAAATGTGGTGAGGGTCTCATTAAGCTGAAACCCAATTGATAAGAATTCCGCCTTCTGCTGTGCCATTTTCATAGTCCCTTAAAATAACCACAACACAGTGTCTTTCAATTTTTGATAGGTAGCGGAACTGGTGGGAAGATAGCAAACAACTTGGTCATTGCTGTCAACATCCAAAGTGGATATTAATAGTTTAGCTTTATGCTGATCTGAAGCTTCTTTCACTGCAAACTCAAATCGCTTAAAAAATCCATGAATGTTTCCATTGCGATCAAATGGAGGCAGCTTATCAATACAAACCTCCTGTAAAAACTCATTTTTCCACTGGAGAACAGCATCAAAGGCAAGCTTGAGTTCTGCATATTCAATGGTTGCGGCGTTAAAAAAAGACTCCTTGCCAGAATAAGCCTGATTGAACATGGCTAGCGACTGAGGAAGGTTGTTGGCTTCATGATTGTCCAATGGGCCCCCTGTAGTGAGCACCACTGTTATAATTTTGGCAGTATTCAATAAATATGCCAGCGGATTTTTACACAGGGTTAACCCACTGAGCAATAGGGACCAACGATATGATGATCACTGCCCTTAGAACAACAGAATAACTTTTAATAAATATGAAGCACTTGCTCCCAAAACCTCTTTATTAAATGTACTTTTTAATACAGCGGATCCTTCTTATTCCGCTTTACTATATCCTTCTTAACAACAACCCTCCTTCATCATCTCGTCTCACCTATATTGTAGTGACTTCAGATGCTACAGCTTGTATGGCTTAGTATTAAATTCGCCATATCTTATTGGCTCCATCAATTCTTCATTTGTTAATTTCATAATTGCCTAATTCAAGGCGATTTCCCAATAACCCAATATCACCTCAATTCGCGGCTTAAATTACCATTACCAGTTCAATTCTGGCAGATTCCATCCATTTCACCATGATGACCTTGGGCTTATTGTCCAGTCATATCAATTTTGCAACGTAACTGATTGGAAAAAATATTTTAAGTTATTGTCACATGTATTTGTCATATCTACTGTTGACCAATCACCCAAAAATAAACCATAGTATGGTGAAAAGTTTTTGAGATTTCTGATGGGCTGGTTGGTCATTTCACAAAATCTCGCTACCCCCTGCCTATACTGTATCCTCTTTCAAAACTCACCAATAGCCTTTGAGTGCCCTAAGTACTGGGAAGCATTATTCTAATAAAGTATTATTTGTATACCAATTTTTGAATTTATTAAAATCAAGATCTATTTGTGGTCTACTGTATATACCAAAATCTAAAATACCTGTTCAGAGTTCTTATACTTCTACATCAATGATATTGTTGGGATCCTGAGCCTAAACACCTGCAAGCAACATATTGCCAGGATTCTAACAACAAACTTATAACATTTGTTAGATTAGGGTCAAAAAGGTAGTGTTATACCTAAAGCTACATATAATATAAAGAAGGTTACTTGGGACACTTATCATGCCAAATTTATGTACAGGTGCCATTATATGAACTCTTGATCATCTGGGCGTTAGATAAAGTTTCCACTAGTCAAACAGCTTTTCTTTAAACTACCTATAATAGTATCTTTATTTTTTAATAAAAGAGTATCTGTTTGAGGTTTAAAAGGTTTTATAGAATGAGAGCACTTACCATAACAATTATAGACACGTTAGAATAATTATCAATAAACATTTTGAATTTTGGTTTGTAAAATGTATCCAAAAACATATGAGCTATAACTGTAAAAATATAAATTTTCTTTTAAAATGATCATTGAAGTAGAATCTATAAGGAATGAGGTTATATGCATAGAAAGCTTTAATTATAAGAAGGGCAAATGTTTTTAAACTTAACTACAGTTGACTTTTAGTAAGGATAGGGCTAAGATTTTAGACAGAAAAACACATTATATGAGTACTATATATATGAATATAAAAGGTATAAAAACAAAAATATATTTGTTAAGTAAAGCTTGACAGCTAGGATTCATTCCTGTCCCTTGGAAAAGACCATCTGTGAAATCAGAATTTTAATTAACAATGTAAATTTAAAAGGATTGAAAGCCACCAACAATGACCAAAATCATATTTATGGCCACCGCTGACAAATTGAAAATAATTTTATAGGTGATAATGTTAAAAAAGTTTCCCCTTAAATCAATGCTGAGCATAAAATGAGTCTCAGTAAAAAGCATTGTCAAAATAAAGAATACTACCAAATTGGTTAACTAACAATTACCAAGAAGCAACCAGTGGCACTCAAAGAGCCACAAGCACCACTAGATTCATGTGCGATATTTGAACAGCCAAGAGCTCCAATAAACAAAGTATGGGATCCAAAGTCAAACTTTAGATTTAAACTAAAAAGATCAAGAAGAATCATAGACCTGTTATCCACAGACCCTGAAACCAGGAAGCAAAGCACAAAACAGAATAATATGATGCAACCAATAAACATCAATATTTTTCTTAAGCTTAATATATAAACCCAGATCTTCTATTTATACTATATATGATCTACTTTGACATTTTTCTAATAATGTACTTTTATCTTACAGAATCCAACTTTTATTTGTTATACTCACTATCATGTTTAATATCAGTATAGCTCATATTAGAATTTCCATCAGAGGTTCAGGACTTAGCCTAGTTGTCAAGTAGAATCTGAGATATACATGTGTTTGAGGGAAGTCATTATCAAGGTTGATGCAAGGTTCAAACTAGGCTGAACGACATTTGTATCATGAGTTAAAGTCCTATATAAATGAAAAGCACCCCTTCCAAAATGCCTAAAGGTGAACCACATATACAAATACCATATCAACGCCAGATAAGACCAAAGCTTCAGGTCATAAGAGTGATAGTACTTTAACTACAATATTAAAATATATAGCTTCTCATATACAAATATGCTTTAGAATAGTTTAATATTATTACATAAATCAATATTCTCTAATGAATTTTATCTAAGAATTAGTTATTTGACTAATTACTGTAATGAAAACTGCAGAAAGGAGTATTATAGATAAATAGTTTAGACCTATATAAAAATTATAGTTTTTACTTTATATTAGTATGTCTTTTTTAGCACTAGGTGTTAAATTAGTATGTCTTAACTCTAAGAAATGCTTATTCATGTGAAACAAGCTTTTTCATTATATACTTTTTCAGTAAATGTGATAAAGCTTTTTCAAATAATGTGTCCTTAAGCTTTCTAAACTTGACGTAATATTACCTTTAATCTAGAAAATGTTCAACAAACTTAATTACAAAGTAAAAAAGTTGATTATATATTATAAAATATAATGGGTTGAGATTAAAGTTACTATACCACTTTAAGATGAAATTTATAAAGGTGTAAAATTTCATAAATTTAATACAAAATCCTAGAAAGCTCTTTTTATGATTTCATATAAGGTAGAGCGCAATATATTTTTAAATTATAATTAAGCCATGTAAATTGACCCTATAATTTATCTACCATAAGAGCTTTGGTTTTGTCCCAGACATCATCCTATCACATCCAAATATTAGCAGGAGGTAATTTCATCTAATACTCATGTAATAAGTGAGGTTCCCAAGACCTCATTCGCCATTTGACATCATGCAACCCTAAGATGAAAGAGAGTTGTCTCAATGGTTTGACAGAATAGGTTGCATTGAAAACCCAAAATGAATGGCGTGAACAATAACAAAAAGGCAAATTTAAATTCCACTAAATTTGGGTCGTTGTAAAGAGATGGCACATGCACCAATATTAGCACAGAATATACCCCAACAGGGTGAGGTGTGGCAGGCATTCATATGCCGTTGGCCTCTGTCACCTGGAGGGCTTAACAGGGTTACAATTGATGTTGCACAACCAACCCTATCTTCTCCTGGATGTCAGACTTTGCCGTGGTAATTGTAAAATCTTAAGCTTGAGCATATTGTTCATTATTTATTAGGCAATCTCATACTATATCTATTATATTATTAATCAATCAATACTTTATTAGGCTTATGGCCTAAAATTATTGTTAATTTTACCCTATATAACATTGAACATTTAAGATTACCAAATCCACAAGTAGATGTGTTTTGAGATATATTGCCTTATCAGCGCTCCACAGACTGATGTAATTAAATTATCATGATAATCTATCTGTCATTGCCATAGCAAACATACAATGGCGAGCCCTTTTTCAAGGATTTCTTTTCCAAGTTGTCACACTAAACTATCCATTATGTGCCCTTGTCATCTGGCTTCTCAACATCAGAATAGGATTCATTATCCTAGTCTACTTCCAGTTCTTAACCTGAAATATTATCCACAATTATATTTTTGATTCTTCCTTGGTACTATTATAAGTACCATCCATATTTTATATAAAAAATAACTTACCATTGAATCTTAATTTTAGTTGAAAGTTCTCTTGGGACCGCTGAACATTAAATTAGGTAAAGTACCAATATAATACAGCTGAAACTGATCATTGCCTTAGTGACAAACCATTCCGCTAAGAAGAGCCAAAGAGCTGAATTACCTTAGTGACGAAGGATTACACTAAGAAGATTGCTGACACTACTAAGAATAATAATCTTATAGCCTTCAAAGGACCAGACAACTATCATGTTAATCAAAAAATCCAACCCTGGACATCTGTACTTCCCAACTCCATGGGCTCTGGTCATCTCCTGATTTCCTTTCATAACATCCTGGTTGTAATATGCTAATACCTACTTTGCATCTCAGAACTTGTGGGTTACTCCCTGAACAGCCACAACAGAATTAATAATTTTAATTTTATAAGTTAACTAATGTGACTCCCAAGTGGTAGTCTTTAATCATAAAAATGGGTTTTATTGTAAAGAAAAAACCAAAAAAGATATTAATTGAAGGTGAGGGAAATGGGGAACACACCATTAACTGATAAATCATAGCCCAACAAGAGCTACACAAACTAATGATAGATTAGGTATTAAAGCCTAATGAATGCCAGTATCCCAAAACTGCTAGCTGGTGCATTGTTGTAATTCCTGGGGAGCACCCCCTGCATCATAAAAGGGAGGAAATCTCTCTAGATCTAAGAAGTGTGCCAAAAAGGCTGCTCATCCCTTATCATCCAGGGCGATCTAGTCCATGTTGTTGATGCGAGGTGGGGGACAGCCTTCCTAATGAAGGTTGGAACATTGTCCCCTTCTTCTCATCAACATGGAGTTGACGGAAATGATCAAGGGGGTGTGTCAGGAGATGTTGGTGGCCAAAATCCATCACCAACAGGTTGGGGCAGCTACTAACCTTGCCAGAAGGCATCCTCATCTAATTTAAATCATATTATTACAAGTAAGTTTATATTAATGGATATCAAATTGTTTCTATCAACCTCAGATTTGAAATCGCCCTTCTGACCTTCACTGCTGCCAGTGAAGGTGAGCCTGCCCAACAGGTTTAGGCATGCTAACTCATTTGATTCAAAATGGGCCGCCCTTACCTGACCTGGCCTTGGGTGCACCATGTCAGCCGCTACACAAATTGCCGCCAGCTTGTTATGTAGAATCACTCTGCAAAAAGTCTTATTAAAAATTGATATCAATCTGGACAATCAGGTCAGATCTAAATAAATCTTGGTAGCAACATAGTGTGTCAATCCGCCATTACTTAATCATAAGATACTCTTAGGCGTTAAATCACCTTTCCTTTATTTGCCACATAGTGAGCTTACAAAGCAGTAGTAATAACAAATCTTGATGTTGCTCCATATTTATTTCCTTCCTTCCCTCAGTTTATAAAGACAAAATCCTCCAATTTCCTAATTTTTTATTAAATTAAAAGTTTGCGGTGAAAATTTCCAGATATGGGTTCCAACCTTAGGATTATCTGGCAGGTTTCTCACTGACCCTAATCACTTTTCATCAAACCTTGTGGATGGCTGTACATGTGGTTTTCAGGATGTTGCTGTGGGTGGTAACTCATCCTTAGTGGCAGAGCAGTATACTTATACTGGCAAGATCCATGAGAAAGAAAACCTTAATTTATGAAAATATGCTAGACAATACAAAGCTTATTTTGAATCACCCCAATTTACATCAGCTTAATGATTAATTATTGTCAGAGAATGGGATTGGGATCATTGTCATATCAGATTTCCTTTGTCACAAACTTAGGAAATCCATGTACGTTCACCAACCATTACAACTCATCTCTTAATTTAAAGTATTCTGTTTATAATCATGCTAAAACTTAAAGGCATAATCTTGTAATCATTCTTAGCTTTTAGTTTATCTGTAAAGATTTAAAGACAAAAATTTTAAACTAACTTTGATGGTAGTATGATTTGTGTTAGGGTCAATTGCATAGCTTTGCTATAAATCATGGACATGAAGGTCTATAAAACATTGAAGAACAAAACATCTCTAGTCAATAGGGCCCCTACTTACATTAAGCTACATAAAAGTATCTTTGTGGGTTTATAAAAAGGGCTTTTTATATAGGATTCACAAAGTAACCTAAAAGTATGGTAAAATGGGTATATGTTTGACATAAAACGTATATGGACCTAGATGCAACTACTAAAGTATGTTAGCGTTCTTAATTGTGATCACTGGACCAAATATGAATTTTTTGCTAATCTTATAACCTTAGGATTGTGGAGACTATTGATTGTAGCTTCAAAGTTTTAGAGTATATTCATATTTTTTAAATGAAAGAGGGTAAGGTAAACTTTTATAAAAGTTATTATTTAGTGTTAATCAGTTGGGATGATTTAATATATCCAGACTGATTTTTTCTTGATTTAAAATCCTTAATATAAGAAAACACTGAAAATGGTACGCTTGTCTTATAGTTTATAAGTTCTTGAGACCAACAAAAGAATTTTTGAAACAATCTAATCTTCGGACATTGGATAATAACTAGACACCAGAATTAGCATTTATATAATAAATTCTTATTAACCTTAAGAATCTTTATAGTAAATAAATCAGAAAAAAATGAGGAAACTGAGGATACTAAAATTACGGTCTATAATAAGCTATTGATAAGTATTTTAGATACTTTTTTTTCATTTGTCCTGATACTCTAAGCATACAGATTGCTAGGCACTGTATTGGTATTCATGAGAAAAAATAGATTAAAAAATTGTAAATTGAGATCTACCATAAAAACTGAGTAGCAGCCACCATCAGAATTTTTGCCTTCTGTGACAAGTCTTAATTTATATAATTTATGCAGATACAAATCTTTTTTTTGAAAATATAGCTAGTGAAAAAGAAACACCAGCATTTTTCTGAGAATATTATCCTTCTCTTATAAGTAAACTTTTAACAAAAGTAATTTTTATAATTAACTGTATAAAAGTTTTAGACAGGACACCATTATATATATAAAGATTATGTAAGCTCTTTAGGTTATGGTAACATTCAGCTGAACCTGACAGCAAACATGTAAATTTTGTTTCCTAATAAAGCATATAAAAACTACAAGATAATTTTTATAATATGTAATAGTGGTAGATCAGGTAAGCATTTTATAGCTTAAATATAAATATATTTAACTAGGATTAAGAACAATTTTTGAGGTGACTTAATTATTATTGTAGGATCTGCACTAATTACTTAACAAAGGTTTTTTTTAACATAGTAAGCTTGATTTTTACAAGAAAATCACAAAGAAGATAGAGATTTCTAAATCTAGAAGTATGTGCTACAAATCTGATCAAAGTCTGATAAGCATCAAAATACCACTTATATACCCCATCATCATAACATAACAGATACTATAAAATGCTTGATGGCAGCCAAAATACTTCTTATAAGGCAACCAGACTCTTAATACTATATGGTGAGGCAAAAGTTTATATAAAATTGTTTATAAACACTAATAAGTCTATTACTAAATAGACTAAAATTAGATAATTACTCTATTAAAGGATTTCAGTCTTTACCTCTTATCTAGAACTCATGGGAAATTATTTATAATTTCTAATCACAAATTTTTTTGTTCTTTTTATACTTATTATACCTATATTCTTTTGATAATAAATACCTTACATATGTAGACCTAGATTTATTACTTTTATCAAGTATTAACTCATATATATAAGTTTTTAATAAGTTTAGCTTTATTAGTACAATTATGCCAAAAATAAAATCTATAATGTTAATTAAACTGAACTAATACTAATGTTAAACCCATGATTTCTAAAGTTGAGAAGATTAGACCTTATGATTATAGGAATAACTATGATTTAATTATGATTTGGACTTATAATCCAAACTTTATAATTTCTAAAAAACTTTTTAAAAGATAATTTATAGTTCTTATTATCTCTATTTCTGTTGGGGAGCTAGAGTTTATTAGCCAGTTCCTTCATAGGCTAAAGGATCATTAGTCACATTAGCATCTGCAGATTCCTAGTGGGATTATTCTTCACTAAGGAAAATGAACTTTGATAATGCTTCAAATCCAGAAAAGATAGATTAGAGTGTACTTTATTTACTTAACTGAATGGATATTTATAGTCTTCAAAGGGACACATATTCACTCAGATTTTTGGTCCCTTTAATTGGCATTATCTTCCTTAGTCCTTGATGGAGCGTTGTACTTAGTGTGTGATTAAATAAAACCTTTGTATCTAATGAGGGAGCTTTGGATTCAGTTATACCCTTTGTACCAAAAGAGGTTAGGGTCCAATCAACATATTCTTCAAGCGGTGTTTTCTGCTAAACAATTGCTGACTCTTAAGAGGTTCCATTCATATCTTAACTGATTTGAACTTTTTACTCTTAATAATACCCCCCTCAAGATATTGCTGAAGGGGTACTTAACTCCAAAGAAACTTACAATAGACTTGATAACAACAGTAACTGTCTAAATAGAGGAAATGATGTAATTAAGGCTATGTCAATAATTCACTCAATAGAGCCCAGACCACATTACATCTCGCTTATGGGCTCTTACTCCAGGTCAATGATGGTAGAGGAGTACTAAGTCCTCAATTAATATTCAAGTATGAGAGGTTTTCCAAAATTAGCTTGTTCATCTTCTTTTCTAGTAGTAGTCCCTAGGGATTATGCCTCCAAAGCCTGCAATTTAAAATCTCCTCTGCCAGTCTTCTCATAGATAGATTAACTGTGTCAGGAGTAGAAGTTTCTAATATTGCTGGACGCTAGAGGGTAACATGGGGTCCCATTGTATAGTGCTTAATTAGGAACATAATAACGACCCAATGATAGCTTACTTGGTAAGCCATAAGAGCTTTAGGGAGATATTTGCTCCATCAGAACAGTTTATACCATTTTGTGGGGAATGGAGATAAGCGTAGCATTAGCTTAATCCACGGCCCCATTAGTGGAAGGGTGTAAGGGATGTAAAGGCTTGACGTTTCTCCATCAGCAAATTGAGTATGTTACACCTGGGACACAAAATTTTGTACCATTGTCCATCAGGAGAACTTTTTGGGCTACCATGCTGGGTGAAGTCATGTTTAAGCAAGAATGAGGCAGTGGCCTTAGTGGTGACAGAGACTACGATGTGGATTCACCCATATATGAAGTGATTGATGGCAAGTATGATGTATTGGTGTCCATACATGATTGTAGGCAAGGGTCCAATTACATCAAAACTGATGTTAGCAAAGGTAAGGCTGGCCCAATGACTTGATGCTGAAAATCGGATTAGAAGGGCCTTGACTCACGCAATTAAGGCAGGAGACAATGATATCATAGATGAAAGTTGATCATGCCTTACCAGTAACATTAATCCTTAAGTCACTGGTAGGTTTTCTGTGAGAGCCATGACCCACGGCGTTGTGAGCCTAAGGGTGGTTGAGATCCTAGCTGAGAGGCTTACATAAGGTAACAAGGGTATCCCTACATAATTTGAAGAAACCATCCTTTGATTCAAGTCTGGTCCATCATTTATCTTATTCATTATTGAATATCATAAGTCTCTCAATCTCATGTATTAGGGGTTTCCAATCAGCTCATAAACCCCATCTTCTTTGGAATCATATAATGTTTAATATGAGCAAGCGGGTAATCCATTGACATTCTGATGGATAGCCCCCGCCAGTGCACAATAAAATTTGTAATTCTGTAACTTAAGAGCCCATTAAGCAAGTCTCCCATTAGGATTTCTCATTTGTTTTAATTACTTTAATGATGCATGATTGGTTACAATTATGAATTTTTTTCCATAAAGGAAAAAAAAAATGCACAATGGCCAATAGCACAGTCAAACAATACCATCAATAACACTTTATCTATCTAGCCCTGTTTAGAGCCTTACTGAATTAAGTAATAGGATGATTGACTTGATTAGAGTCCAGTTTCGCCAATATTGCTCTAACTGTGACATTATTGGCATCCATGAACAGGATAAATGGCTTACAAACTTGGGGTGAACTATTATTAATGCTGACATCAGGCACTTCTCAGGAAGTTTAAAGCTTGTTGCTGAGATATTCCTAGTAGAATGGGATCTCCTTGTGAAGTAAATATGCCAATGGCTTAGCGAGCTCAGCAAAATGAGGAATGAACTATCAATAGTAACTAAGCATACCTAAAAAGACCTTTATATTGCATAAGCTATTTGGATGGGACATCTTCTGTATGGAAATGATCTTTCTGGGTAATGGAGAGATATTTCACGCGTAACCTTGTGGGTCAAGAATTACATTCCCTAAAACTACACTTGACAGGCTTCATCTTCAAGGAAGTGGATCGCATCTGATTAAGACATCTTGTAGGTGTCGAAGATGTTTATTAAAGGTAGGGAGAACATTTTACCCTCGTCCAAATAGACTATTATACAAGAAATTTTAAGTTCTCTAATCATACCGTTCATGGCCCGTTGAAATGTTGATGGGCGTTACATAACTCATGTGTCATATTTGTCATCTATATTAAACCTTTACTGGATATTAGCGTGCATTTATCTCTGCCTTCAGGCTTATGTTCAATATGCCAGTATTCACTGGCAAAATCATGGTGGAGAAAAACTGGGATCCAGTTGAAAATTAGAGAGTTGTCAATTTTAGGGGGTAGCTATTCTTTTAAGTTATCACATTCAGTCACCTTTAATCCATCACTATGTGACGTCCTCCATATTTTTTGTGGACCAACAGTAGGGGAGAAACTTATGAGCTTTAAGACGGCTTTAGGAGGCCGGACTCCAATAAACTGTTTCAATTCCTTGGTCTTTTAGGCTTCATTAACCTTATATTAACAGTGCTTGGCCCCATTGGGGTGAGTATCACCAGTATGAACCTTATGTTGGACCCCTTCATCATTCTGAATTCGTTGGGGCCTTTGTAAGATATATAAGCATATTTCTCAAATAGTAAATCTGCCAATTGTTGTTGTTCAAGAGTAAAAGAATCACCAAACTTTACCCCATTTGCATTATAATAGTGGGTTAAGTCCTAAGTTGACCAGAGATCTGCATTCAGATATGATCCCTTGGTCAATTAGTAGAATGCAGATGTAAGCTATCGGGTGATTTTGAGTCACAGTTTGGGGTTGATTGGTAGTATTAACCAGCAACATGGTGATAGTTCCTCAATATGCGGGACTGAGTATGACCAAAAAAGTTTGAGGTTTGCATATAGAAGGATTGGTTTCACCATAAACCTCCAATAGATGAGTGGAAGGTATAGTGACTTTATCCCGTTTTCACCAGGAGCTGAGATTTAGGGGGAATGAAAACCTTATTGATATGAAAAATGGGAATCACCTCTTGAGCAGGACGGTTGATGGAGGTAACTTAGCCTTCAGTTCCATTACTCAGTATTCCAGTCACTCAATTAATTGGGATGTTACAAATGGATCTATTAAGGTTTATCATCCTTTCTCCTTGGTAGGTTCTGAAGGTGAGCAGAACGTGATGCCCCAGTATGGATAAACACAGATCTTTGTGGCTAATCTTTGTGTTGAACAATATCAGGAATGTATGCCTATGAGAAGAAATCATAACTAAAGTTATCCAAAACAATCGCTGGGCATTCACTATAGGGACCTAAATCAGATAGACAACAATAAGTAAGCCTGAAGGATCTAGTGCTGGATGGTTCAGCAGTTCAATATTTTAATATATGATTACAATTGGGGTGATCTTAATCTGCTTCATCAGGTGTGAGGTAACGTTGACAGGGAGCCAGTGTCAACTTTAGCCAGGATCTTCATCTTGTGCACCACTTAATCTACACAAAAGTGGCATTGGAGCATAAGTGAGGAATTGAATAGATAGCACTTGATAAAATAGTCTTGTGAGGAAGTCAGAGAGTTTACACAAAGCAAAATAAAATGAATGAGGATTTTTTTCCAAAATAGTGTCAGAAAAATTGAGTCCATCAGGAGCAGACACAATGAAGCAATCAGAGTGTAAAGGATTATGAGTAGGTTGTCTAGGCATAGCTTCATCAGCAAGGAGAGCCTCACACCCTAGGCTGATGACTTTTTCTGCCTCATCAGATTTCTTCTTCCAGCATTGATTCTCTTAGTGACTGAAAACCCACAGTAAGAGCAGGGATCATATATGGATCAGGACTTTAAGTTTCACCCAACAGCATAGATATGAGGATGTAGTCTTTTATTGGATGAGTTGTGGCTTGTCTCCAGTTTGGGAAGTTTTATGACAGCTTCCTTGATGTCAGAGATTTATTCTAAAAAGCTCCTTGACTCCTTGGAAGTGGAGCACTAGATGTTGGTTAAAAGAGAAAGCAGATACTACAACAGCTATGGCATTGTCTAGGGTAACTAAGTCACAGGAGGCTAAAACCTGGGCCTCATAATAGAAACATTTAGCAAAGTCAGTATAGAATTCTCTCTTTTTTGGATGTGTGCGCATGAAAGCTTGTTCAAATTAAACAGGGTCAAGTTGCTACAATTTTAATAAGGGTGGCCTTCACTTAATCCCAGAAGTGCATTCCTTAAAGTCAGGTACCATTTTTTCAGGCACTACTGTTGAGACATGTTTGGATGTGTTGAACATTCTGTCTGATGGTAGCTCTATAGCCCCTTATTACATATATGTAAAATTCTAAAAGTTCTCCATAACAGGCACATACTTATCCTTAAAGTAAGGCCAAGGAGTTGAAAGGCTCATTCTAAGGTTTTTTATAAAAGGAAAGAAGCCAGGTTGTGCCAATTACTCCTTTTTCAGGTAGAAAAGGCCAATTTTCAAGAAAACACCCATATTTGTTCCCACTCCAATACCTTCAATATCTAGTACTTGGTGTGTTGACAAAATTAGCTCCTATGCAGAGAAATCCCACAACTATATCAAAACGCCAGAAGTACCCCTGGTAAGTTCCCCAATACTGCAACCTATTTTCCCAAAAATCTGAAATTTTAAAATATTTTAACGATATTATAATGTCCCAGGTACAAAAATTTGGGTTTTAATGAGGTCTATTGAAAATTACAATCCCATTTTACCCTCATTTTTATCAATCCCCCAAATACCCCTTTTTGATGATTTTAAAACATTGCTGTCAATTGAGCACCAGACCTCCAAATGTGGAGCACGCCAAGATCAGAATTTTTCAAAAATTTTAAAGAAAGTTAAATTGAAAGCAGCCAGTCATGGTGTTCCCCATCCCCTCCCTCAACCTCAGTTCTCACAGCAACTCTTGAATTGACCTCCATACCTCAGTTCTTACATCAGTTCACACATTAACTGTATCTCTCGCACCTTACATAATATACCAGTCACATTTACAAAGTCTGATAAAGTGCAGCGTGAACCTCTCCTCATCGCCCTTCTAGTCCCTTTTAACCTTTTCCCAAGCATGCGGGTTTGTTGTTTTGTTGGCACATATTTTTGTATGGTTCCTAAAGCTACCGTCTATGAGCCTCTGCTTGCCATATGTTGATTACAGTATTGAGATGCAGTATTACCTGATTTCATTTCGTCAATTACAGTTGCCTTTGGTTGCTACATTAGTTTTGGATCAAGCGGCGCTAGTTTTTCCAAAGATGACTTTATTCCCGCCACCAATGCTGTGCCTTGTAAGCCCCATAAAGAGATCTTTCCAGTTGCTTTAGGTATTTCACCCAATAATGGGTTCTCCAATTGACAATATCCACCTGGCATCCCTTCCAATCCCAAAATGTCTACAGTCTAAGCAGACTCCCCCAGCCAACCATTGTTTCCCAGGATAGGGTAACCTATTCTTGTCAGAAGGCAGGTGACTCTTCCTATCTACTCCCCACCGTTGTTGGATTATGTCCTGCTTTACCTCATTGATAATGAACGTACCCTACAGGTATGGAATCCCTAAAGTCCAAACTTACTAGAAGGTTGGAAAAAAGGAAAGGGTAATTTAAGGCTTTCCACAAAGGGCAAGAAACCAAGTGGTGCCTACTACCCCTTTTCATGTAGAAAATGCCAAAATTAGATTTCAATAAAAATTCTAAATTTGTGCCCACTCCAATTCCTCTACTCCTTTAATACTTGGTATGCTGGAAAAATTAAGCTCCTGTGCAGTGAAATCACTCAAATATACCAAAATGCCAGAAGTAATTCAGGTAAGTCCCCCAATACTGCCACCCATTTTCCCAAAAATTTAAAACTTAAAAGGATCCTAACGGTTTTATGATGTAAAAGACGCAAAAATTAAACATGGTGAGGGATATTGAATGTTCCAACCCTAATTTTACCCTCCCTTTTATTATCTCCCTGTAATTCCTTTTCTAATGTCTATAGTAATTTGCTGTCAATTAGGCGCCAGACCTCAAAAGATAGAGCGCACCTCAATCCTAGAAAATTTTTAAACTTTGTGGAAAGTTATATAATGGAGCAGCCAATCATGGCGTTCCTCATCACCTCACAAACCTCAGTTATTGCATCAAATTTGTGATTTGCCCCTCTTCCTACCTCAGTTCTCATGATAGTTCACAAATTGACCCTTTTCCCCAAGTGTGAACCCTGGAACCTGCAGCTGGAGAATATGCCAACCCAAGAGATGCAGAACCCAAGAACAGCGCCTGAACCATAATACTCCTTTCCATATATAAAGGTTAGTGCCCTTATGTGTGAAAGTACTAGCTTATTTTGTTCCATGCCCCTTGGTTTTTAAATAAAAGACTTCCATCTACCAATATTTATTGTTTTACTATTTTCTAAAGAGCATTTTTTGCCCCATGGAACGCATCACAGCCAACATGCTTCTGCTGAAATGGTTGAGCCCTATTCAGATACAAGGTTATGAGGCCACACTTGCAGCAGTTTCTTGGTTCCTCTGGTGGCTAATCAGAACCCACCAGTTTGGAACCAGAGCCAACTTGGGCTCCCCCGCGCCTTACACTCTAAGAGCAGGTATAGTTGGAATCAAGGGTCTCCCGGTATCTGAATGTTCAGTATTAGAAGGGTGAGCATGCAGCTTTGATCAAGTTGTTATCAAAGGAAATTGAGATTCTTTTTTAGTAATAGATGGTCCCAACCCAATGGGGGATTCATCGATGTGGAAATTGAGATTCTTTTCAGCATTTTCACCTTGGATGCTCACATGAGTAGTGATAGCCTTAGAGATGATAGCCAGGTAAGTATTGTAGGTTTTGGTAACCTAGTTGGCAAGTTTTAAAATATTATCTTGCTGTTTGTCCAAATTTTGGAGATAAAAGGTAAGTTGATTGATCTTGGCATCCAAGGTAGACTGGTAAGTTAATTGTCTAGTGGTCATATCTGAACACATTTGTTGTATAGTGGAAACTTTTTATTAAAGAAAGTCAAGATTAAATCAGAATCAGGATAGTTTCCTCAAATTTACAACTAACTCCTCTGAGCTATCCCCTCAATTGTCATTTCATGTTCTAAACTCGGGCTTTAAGGTACTTTTATCAAGTTTTCTCAATATGTGGAAAGTTCTTAAATGTCCTGAGTTCTTCTGGGCCTTTAATCCCTTCAGGTCCAGTGAGTCCAGGTGGTCCTTCTTGAACGTGCACCTCAGAAATAGGTTGGGCATTAGCTTTTTCATTGAGCTGTCAAATCAAATATAATTAACTAATTAATCTAAGATTCATAGTTTACTATTGTCCATTCAATTAAACCAATAACTCAGTCACAGCTTATTTCAATCATTTGTATAGGGTTGCCAAGGCAGTAGCAACCTTCTGGGTAATTTAATAGCAATGGTATCCACCTACTCCATTATCAATTTTAATATTTTGATTTTGTAACTAACTGATTTCTCTTTAACTGTCCAGTATAACTTCTTGATTGCCCTGACCATGATTGAAAGTAGTATATCATATAATTCAAGGAGTGAGGAATGAAGGACCATCTAGTACTAAAAAAAAGGAGTGAGGAATGAAGTTTCTGGGTAAGACTAAATCATCTTTGGCTCTCCATATGGTGCAATCCCCTAAAGCTTCAACTGATGTTGGAGAGAATGGTGGACAAACAGACAAAGGTAAAATCTGGTTCTGACAACCCTCACTGCTATACTTGAGAGAGCATCAATAATGTATCTTCAGAAAAATAAGACTCTTTTGATTGGCAAGATCTTCCTTACTATTTGAGAGAGCATTGTACTTAGTTCAAGAATGGATTGGACCTTTTTTACTCAATGAGGGAATTCTATATTAATTACACCCTTTGTACCATTAGAGGTTAGGGTCCAATCAATAGGTTCTTAAAAGTGGTGTTTCGCTAGTTTGTTGCTGATACTTCAGAGGTTCAGTTCATATACAAACTGTCCTGATTTTGGTTTTTACCAACACTTATAGTGCCAAAATATAAGGACATCTTAGTGCCCAGGTAGAAAACTTAACTAATATATCACCTACAGATTCTAGATATCATAGAATTTAAACTTTTAAACTCAACTTTATTGGTCAAATATTTATGATTATATATAATTACATTATTATTAAGCTAATTAAAGTTTATAAAATTTCTCATTTTCATCTTAAAGATTAAACTTTGCTTTTTATTTAAGGTTCCTAAAAAACTAAGAAAATTAGGTTTACTCAAGTTAAATTTGATAATTTAAGATATCAAATAGACTATTAGCGCATCAGACTGCCAATTTGGTGATCAAATATTATTCTTCCCTTTAAACACAAATTAAGAGGAGTGGTAGCATAGCGGGGTGGTTCATGCTCCACTATGGGTTGAGTTTATATTGAAACAGGTTCTAAACCAGCATAGCCTAAAAAACTTGGCACATATATTAGTCCCAAGGTCAAACCGCCTCATTTACTTTTACACACAAATTAAGATGGTGGGACGTTGACTCTTACTATATCTTTATTAATTTTTATGTAAAGTCCTTAATAATCTGGTGATAACATAAATTAGTTGTCTCTGCAGACTTAGAAAATTGATTTGAGTTTAATATAAAGATTGAATTTAATGTTTTAGTTCATTCAAAGTATAAATTGTAAGGGTAAGTGAAGAATAAGAGATTCTAGCACCTAAGTCCAAGGATGACAAGTATAAAATCTAAGCATATAGTATAATAAATGCCACACGTCCCAGATGAGACTTCAAAGGTTAATTAACATTTTTAATTTAGTTGAGGGGTCAATCTAAGGATGATACTGCACCTATTTATGAAATAAAGTGAAGATGAAATATAATGGGATTGGAGGATCAATACTGCAAAACCTCCAAATGCAGCTCTAATAGACAGGAAGTACAAAGACCAGCTGTGGTTTGCTATCCAGTTTGAGTCATTTATATGTAATGAATCACGCTAATAATGTCCCATACCCAAGTTATCTACCAAAAATTATTAAAGAAGCAATGGTCATTAGGCACATGCTCTAACACTGAGAAAACTCCTCTTTCTTTTACTTTATAGCCAGAAAAGATAAGGAAAAAGTTATCCAGAGAATAATAGGGTGATTTTTATATACAATAATTTATAGATATTTACTTGCAGTTATCTTCTAGAAAGAAATTGGAATCCACAAAAGCACTAATAGTATTTTTTGTGGATGAGACCATGAATATGCCACAAAGTAATTCCTAAATCCAAGTGTCAGCGTTTGTACTAAAGAACGGCCTGAATTATCTTGAGATCAAACCATTAATACATTCAATCATCCTCTATTGAGTTTAAGCCTTCCAGAATTATATGGATCGTTGTCAAATGAGCCCTTACCCATAACTGGACAAGAAATGATAAAGGAAATTTGATATTCATCATAAGCTTAGACTCCATCTTGATGCCAGAAATTACAATACAGATGCCCTCACGCATTGGGGCCAAAAATCCTAAAGCTGATCAAAGAGAAAGGCTGCAGATCAACTCTTGTACTGGATTAGAAGCAAATATCTTAAACAAAGAGAAATCAAGCCTCATCTGCCACAAAGCACCTAGTCGCCAAAAATCAGAAGCTTTAATCAATTGAAGAGTATCATATATCTCCCCTAACAAATTCTACCTATTTTTATTCTTTGCATAGTTACAATAATCAATATTGTACCCAGGATATTGCATAATACCAGACCCTGAAGAAGTGAAAGTGCTATGCAATTGCCTCTCTCCAGCATTTTTAAAATCAAGCCATCCTGAAGACTGTTACCAACTTCCGTTCCTACTGCTCTGGGAACCCCAAACTTTTGATATTCAGTTTTTTGTAGCAAAAATCCAGAACCTGGTTCTCTCTATTGAAGCACCCTGAGCTGTAACTAGTGAAAATGTCAATTGCAAAATATGGAAGTAAACACTAATAAAGGTTCCCTCCACAAATTTGGGAAAGAGAAATTACTCAATGGGTTAATAGTACAAAATTTGTGGTACATCTAATTCAACCTGAGAGCCTAGAATTTTGGGCTACCTTTGAATTCAACCTTTTCATGCCAAACCACAGTCAGTTCTACCTCCAAACTAAAAACCTAGCCAGTACAATCCAGTAGCTTTTTAATAGGATCTATTCCTATGAAACCTGATCTATCCATTTTCAAGCTTCTGTGTCCCCTCCTATATGCAAAGACTATACAGCTTGGCTGCCTTAGCTAGTAATGAAATGGTTGGCGGAGCAGACTTCTACCTTTGGCAGTTTTTCCACTCAGCTCTCCACCATCTCCTCCATGTGGTTGAATTACATCATCAATAAAGACTATGCCAGCTAGGATTAGTATAAACCCAAAACTCCAACCTGGTCAAATTTTATGGAACTGCCTCCACTTAAATCTGTGACATTTGGGCTGCTATTCAGGACAACTGCTGCCTCATTAATGTTGCCAGAGGTCAAATCGCCCCGTTGGACTCTAGGATATTAGTGTATATGGATACCAACCTTACTCAGCGGCTGCAGGGTGTTGTCTCCCAGGTGCCTTAGTATATAAAGATTGCTGATTTGGAGGTGGCTGACCAAACATGAACTTTGGGATCCACCTTGACGCAATGTTTGAGTCATGTAGAAACCCTGCTTGATCAGCTTCAGCACCAAAGTGACTTTATCACCTAAGAAACATGGGGCCCAAAGGCCAAAGAAGCCCTGAAGGGGCCAAGGGCGACCAGGCTCCATAGGGCCCTCTGGCCCCCCTGGGTCACCAGATCCTCTGGCAGAAGGCTTTGAGGACCCCAGGCGTGGTGAGATGCTCAAGGAGTTGGAGAACCTTCAGAAACAAAACTGAAAACATTGCTCAAGGGTGTGGATTTCACTTTGATGGAAGCCACATACATCCTGCCATCATCTAAGGCGCACTCAACTTCCAAATGTAGCATGTATGAGAGTTCATATAATTTACCAACAAACTCTTGACAAAATGAAACACAATTACACAATTTAGTTGATTGCTTTATTTTCTGTGAGTCCAAGATTTTAGACTTGAAATCCGAGTTAATTAGAAGGCCAACTCCGGCATGCTTATTCAATGCTGGAATGAGTTACAGGATGATTTAGAGAAGATTTGATGACAAATTTACTGGCAGATCCCCTGTGCATATGCTGATTCAGTGCCCATTGATCCTAGCCAGATTATCAAAGCTGGCATTCATGCATCTCCACACCAGTCAAATCAGCTTTTAAGCCTAGCTTCAAGGAATGATTCATTCCAGGCCATGAAAGCATTACACCTTTTTTTAAACGCCTTTAAGAGCGCTATGAAAGAAGCCACCAATTTCCAAAAGGACAAGCATATAAATTCTTTCTTATGTGGGGAAGCTCATGAGATTATGACCCCCACCTTTGTGAATGCCAGACTTGGTCCCAAGTCAAAACTATTCTCAAATATAAAAATTTGGCTCTGATAAGTCCCTCTCAAGTGAAAAACAAACTTTCATGACCATTCGCCTTACCATATGAGAAAACCCTTCTAAATTTTCACGTCGCTTTTAAGCTAGTGAGCAACTGCTAGTTACTACTAATCAAATCTCCTTAGATGCCGCTACTACCACCATTCTTTTTGCACTTGAATCTTGGCCCAAAGTTTAACTTCATATGAAAAGGATTAAGTGAAGCTTCACTAGCATTTGTGACCCTAAAGAGGCACTCAACTAATCCCTGCCTCCAATCTGAAAAAGTACGCCTCCATGGTGCAGGCTCCAACTATACCCAGATTGCATGCGCTAGAGGCCAGAAATAAAAATTACCCCACTTGCTCTTCCTGTAAGACCCGCTGAAGACTAAGGAGGAGTATTATAAACATTAAGTGGAAGAGGCGGAACATGAGCTGTCAAGAAAGAGAGATCATAATGAAGTTAGAGGATTTTCTTGCTGTACTTCACCCATAATGCCTCTACTACAGACTGAAATCCCCACAGAGGTCACTATTGGAGAACCCTGAATTCATGAATTGAACACTACCTATAATAAGCAGCTTGATTCTGCTTATTCTTATGACAAGTCGCCAATGTTTCTCACCCTTCCGCCTCAATTTGATAGTTTGGTCACTCAAGTTGCAATTAAGGTTCCTAAATTCTTGTACTATACATAATAAATAGTAGTTCTCCAGTGAACATATTCCTGTCCAAATTAATAAAGAAAATATGATTGCTTCCAATCTTCCTCATTACATTGAGTATGGTACTGCCAGGCCTCAATGCACCCGCCCCATAGGAGCCTAATCTGCGCTCCTCCTCTAGCTCAAGACGATTATATTGAACGCCTCAGCCATAGCCCTGGACAACCCTAGATATTATTTATTGCTGAGAACCCAGATCTTTGAGAATATGATTCCATCATAGATAAATACAAAAAGATTATGTTATCTTAGTACCTGCATGCCCTTGGTGTTTAATAGATCCAAAAATGGCAAGAAATACATAAAGTCTCAGACCTGTATGGTGGAAACCAAAAACTGGATTGATTAACTTGATTACCATATTTGAGGCTCAAATGTGAAGCTATCCCTTGCGTAGTGGATGGTATGGAAGATAAGCCTTCAAAGTCTCCAGAGCTAAGGTAATTCCTCCAGGGTCACAGCTTATAGTGGACACCCAAATTCATGTGAATATATCACCTAGGAACCTTCTGGAGATCTGCAGGGCCAAAAATCCATCTGTGAAGGAGGTCTTATCCTGCCCAGGTATCCTCGCCCCACATAAGTTGGCTCCATTTCTGTATTGCTATATAATCTGACACTGAAGGAATGAACCATTGATCCAAGTACTCCAATTGCCAAGATACGCTTAGTACCAGTCATCATCAGCTGTGTCTGTCAGCGCTACAGTTCTTCAGACTGGCGCAGGGTTTGCGGTGGCTCAAAGCTGGAAATTTAGAAAGAGCGCCAAGGAGGAAACAGGAAAATGAGTTAGAATACCGAATATTTTATCAAACTAAAAGGCTTTGATATTTATAGGGTGCATTGGGGCTTGGTGCCTTTGGGATCTTTGGGGCCTCATCTGTTCAGGATCTTTACTGATCTTCCAGAATGGCCTCCTTGTGGGCGTTCCTTAATGGATAGCGTCGCTCACCTGACTGAATGGGTGAAAATGCCGCCCCACGTGACTCAGGAATAGGGGAGGATCCTGAAATAGATTTAGCTCAGGTAGGTTTGATGACTGATTTGGCATGTCCTGATTCAGAAGAAGGGAATTTAATTCGATTTCTATCTTGAATCCCAACAAGGCCCCCCTCAAGATCCTGTTGGAGGGGGGTATACATCTGGAGGAACTGACCATGCACCCAATTTACAACAGTCCCTTGATTGATGTCAGCAATGGAGTACTCAGACTTCACCTTATGTTTAACTTTGTAGGGTCCAGACCAAAGTATGTTGAGCTTATTCTGTCAGCCTCCAGGTCAATGATGATAAAAGAGAACAAGGTCACCTAATTAAAAATCTGGTAAGGAGGGTCATCCAAGATTTGATTGGGATGTCTCTCTTCCAGTGGTGTAATAATGCCTTGAGTGGCTTGGGCTTGGAGCTGGACAATTTCATTGGCTAGAGCCCTCATAGTTAAATCAGAGTTCTCAGGGGTGGAGGCTTTGAGCAGGGGCTGGATGCTACTGGGTAGCTGAGGTGCCCGCCCATATAGGGCTTCAAATGGGGACATCTTGATGACATGGTGATAGCTTACCCGGTAGGCAAGCAAGGCGCTGGGCAGATAATGGTTCCAATGGGCAGGATCTGAGGCGGCCAACTTCTGTAGGATGGAAACAAGAGTTCTGTTAGTGCGTTCTACCGCCCCATTAGTAGAAGGGTGGTAGGGGGCAGCAAAACTCTGGGTGGTGCCAAATAGTGAAGTTAGTTCTTGTACTACCTGGGAGGTGAAGTTCAACCCATTGTCTGAAAGTAAGGTCTGGGGGCACCCGTGCTGGGTGAAAATGGAGCAAACAAGAAAAAGAGTGGTAGCCTTAGTGGTGGCTGCAGGGACTGAGATCGCCTTGACCCACTTAGTTAAGTGGTCTATAGCTAGGATAATATACTTGTGACCATGCAGCCCAGTGGGAAGGGGACCCACCACGTCGATACTAATGACATTGAAAGGTTTGGTTGGGGCAACAACTGAGTGCTGATATTGAGGGTTGGCCCAGTCTTGGGATCAGCAGGTCATACAAGCTTCCAGAACCTCTTGGATGGTTTCTACCATTTGGTCCCAGTAGCAGCGTGACTTCAGCCACTCATGGGTCTTCTTAACTGCACCGTGTCCCACAGTAGAATGGCCTTCCAGGATGACGTCAGTTTGAGAGGAAGGTCAGATATAGGGAAGCCACTTCTTGTTGACTTTCTTGTAGAGTAGCCCATCCTTGATTTGAGTGTCTTGAGTCATTTGGCGGAGTTTGGCCTGAACCTTGGGAGTTTCCAGTTCCCATTCGTTTGGGCTGTCCTATCAGGTCGTAGAGCTGATCTTCCTCTGGGGTCAGAACTGCTAATACTGGCATCCTGGAGAGGCCGTCAGCATTCTGGTGTATAGTGCCGGTGCAACAGATGATGGTGAAATTGTAGCTTTGCAGATGCAGGGCCCACCTAGCTAACCGACCATTGGGGTCTTTCATTTGTTGAAGCCACCAGAGTGAAGAGTGGTCTGTAATAATAGTAAAATGAGTACTGTAGAGGTAGGGCCAGAAATGTTTGATGGCTAAGAGGATGGCTAGACATTCCCTCTCGGTGATGCTGTAGTTCCGCTCAGCCTTACTTAGCATCTTACTAAAATAAGCCATGGGATGATTGACCTGGTCCTCATCATGCTGAGCCAGGATAGCTCCGATGGCAACGTCGCTCACATCTGTGAACAACAAGAAAGGTTGGTCAAAGCGAGGATGAACTAGAACAGGTTTAGTACATAAGGCCATACATAAAGCGTTGAAAGCCTGTTCCTGCTCAGGTCGCCACTCAAATGGTACGTTCTTTTGTAGGAGGTAGAACAGCGGCTTGGCTAGGTTGGCAAACCGCGGGATGAACTGACAGTAATAGCCCACCATGCCTAGAAAGACTTGAATATCTCATAGGCTTTGGGGGCGCGACATCTTTTCTATGGCGTCGACTTTGTTGGGTATAGGTTGGATGCCACGCTTGGAGACCTTGTGTCCTAGAAACTCTAGCTCAGGCTGGAAAAGGAGAGTACTTTGAGAGCTTGAGCTTGATGGAGGCCTTCCTGAGACGCTCAAAGTCTTCCTTGAGATGCTCTACATGTCTGTTAAAGGTTCGTCAAAAAAATGGTAATGTTCATCCAGGTAGAAGAGGACACATGAGAGCTTCAAGTCCCCAAGGATCCCATCCATGGCACGCTGGAATGTGGCTGGGGCATTACAGAGGCCTTGGGGCATCCTGGTGGGCTCAAATAGCCCCTCTTGAGCGAATAGAGCACACTTGGCTCAGTCTTCAGTGGCAAGCTCAACCTGCCAATACCCACTGGTGAGGTCCATGGCTGAGAAGTACTGGGAACTGGCAAGCAGACGGAGAGAATTGTCAAACTAGAAAAGGGATAGTTGTCCTTCTTGGTGATGGAGTTGAGTTGTTGATAATTCATCACCACCCAGTGCTTGCCATCCTTCTTTCAGACCAGCAGAAGAGGGAGGCCCAAGGACTATGCGAAGGGACCAAGAGTCCAGCGTTGAGCAGCTGTTTGAGTTCTATTGTAACCTGGGCCTCTTCAACCTTGCTCTTTTGGCAAGGCTGGGACCAAAAAGGGGGGCGTCCCCAGTTTCTACATGGTGGAGGACTTTGTTCATCCTTCCAAAATCATAGGTCAAAGTTGAGAATAGGTCCAAGTATTCCTCCAAGAGCTCCTGAACCTTAAGTCGCTGTTCATCAGAGAGGTCCTTTCCAATATTAGCGTCAACCAAATTAACTGAGGGTGGTGACTCCAAGACAAAGTCCCTTAAGTCCCCAAAGCTTCAAATGTTGGCAACAGCCCCTATCAGTAACAGGTGGATGTAAGCGGTGGGTTGGTTCAGACCTACAACTTTTGGTTTGTCAGTCAGGTTGGCTAGCAACACTGATATAGATTCAGCATATGCTGGATCAAGGATCCTGGGGCAGGTCAGCACTTCCTTGGGAGATGGGTTATCTAGGCCTCAGACTTCCAGTAAATACCCTGAGGGAATATTGACATGGACCTGGGTGTCAACAATGACTTGGGATTTTGGGGGTACGGTAGTCACCTGGGGTAAATAGATCAGCATCCCCTCTAGTCCATCAACAGCAGGAGGGGTAGTCAGACTCGAGAGCCCCAGATGTGATACTTGAGCTGATTGATTTGTCCTTTGGTCTCCAGTAGGCAGGCTTGGGCCTTGACCTCAGCCCTAGAGTCATGAGCAGTTTTGAAAACCAGAGGGACTCGATGTCCTAGAAGGGAGAGGAAACCACCATTGTAATGGAGCACCGCCAAATAGTCTCAAAGGAACTGAGTCCTGAGGAGCAGGTCATAGCTAGGGTTGTCCAGAGCGATGGCGGGTGTATCTAAGGCGAGCTTTCTGAACCAAATCAGTAGAGAGGAATAGGCCCCTATGGATTGGGTGCACTGGGGGCCAGCTGTGCCATACTCCATGTAGTGTGGCATATTGGGAGTGACCTTGATGCATTTCATCAGCTTGGAAGAGATGACGTTCATGGGGGAGCCACTGTCAACTATGGCGAAAACTGGAATCTTGTGGACCCAGATGGTGACTCGGGTGACCAAACTTCCAAACTGGGGTGGTAACATAAGGAACATGGGAGAATCATCAGAAGAAGAGTAAGCAGTATCAATGTCTTTATTGTCATCAGATACTGCAACTACTTCCTCGGGTATGATGGCTTCTGGTTTATGCGCAGGGGATACTTGAGGCTGGGCAGGGATGTCAGCATGGAGCGCCTCGTCCTTCATGCTGATGGCCCTTTTCCCGCCTCCTCAGCAAGACGTTTCCAGCAAGTCTTAGCGCTGTGTCTAAAGCCATTGCAATAGGTGCATCAAGGATGTGGATTCTTCTGGTTTTTGACTACATGGACCCTAGGGCGGTTAGAGGGGCCAGTAGACATGGCCTTAAAGTGTAGGATCGAGGCAGGGATCTCGTTGAGGGCCTCCTTAATCTCCCTGATACAGGTGAACCTGTTCTTCTGCCCGATAATGTGCATTTGGACCTCAGGATAGGACCCCAAGGCAGAGATGACAGTGGTGATAGCGTCATCCAGAGTGATACAGTTCTTCATGACCAAAGGTTGTGCCTGGGCGTAGAACTGGTTGGCAAACTCCATAGGGTTTTCTCCTTTGTTCAGTCAAATGCCCATGAACGCTTGCTTCTGGTTGGCCAGGGTTTGGTTGCTGCCAAACTCTTGGATCAAGGTGGTGCGGACCTGTTCCCAGGTGTTACACTCCTTCAAATGGGGAGTCATGATTTCCTGGGTGGTGCTGTCTAGACAGGAGTGGATATGCTTCACCTTTTGTTGATTGGTGGCCTCCTCCATGGAACTCTCATAGGCATACAGGAAGGAGGCGATACTTTTCCATCAGGGGGTGAACCTTTCCTTGAAACTAGGTTTAAAGTTAGCTACAATGGGAGTGGAAAGGGTGTTAACGCCTGGGATAGGTGCCAGCTCTGAGATCTCCATTTCCACATAATCTCGAGGAACCCACTGATCTAACCACCTCCACAAGCCCTCTAAGTCCTCTTGGATGTAGTCCCAATTCTGGCTGAGGGTGGAAGCAGAAGCCTTATTGGCAACCTGCTCCTTTAAATATTGAATCTCGGTGCTCTGTAGATGGAGCTGGTTTTTGATGGTGGTCAACTGGGTTTTGAACCCACAACAAGTTTGTTCAAGCTGGGAGATACAAGCGTCAGTAAGCTTTGTGAAGGCGCTGAGGTTATCCATCTCATCTGACAATGCTTTGATAGAGACCCTGGGGTCGAGGGGGACACCGTCCAATCAGAGCTTGCATCCCAGTGCCACCTTTTGGATTTGATCCCATAAGGCAGCCAGGGCAGTCATTATATCCCTTCACCAGGGGTCTTTGGGTTCGCCTGAGGTTGAAGGGCCCAGGGGCCCTCAAGGCCCACGTGGTCCCTCGGGTCTGGCTGGCCCTTGATGCCCCTCAGGGCCTTCAGGCCCCCTAGGCCCTTCTGGCCCAGCACCCATGGGGGTATTCATGAGAGGCCAGCTCTCGGTAGTGCTGCTGTATGGATTGTACCAGTTCTTCAACTTGAAGTAGATGCTGGGTCCATGTCACTTCAAATAGTTGGGCGTTTTGATGAAATTGCTCTTTAGGTAGCCAGAGATTCCGCTATCTAGTACTACAATATGATTGCGAATCTCATTGATTAATTGTCAGTTATCAAGAATAGCTTTGCAATTGTCATGCATGAAGGAGGAGGAGGCGTTGTAGAAGTTATAATGTAGGAATGTAAGTTCTGGGTGAGCCCTAGTTGCGGGAGACCTCCTGATGGTGTAATCTGACTAACTGGAGGAGGTGATGGATAGCGGAGTGGACAAAGTTATGAAGGTAGTGTTCAGGCCCCGGGGTAAGCTCCCCAGCTGGCAATACAGCTGAGGCGTAGAGGTCCTGCATTGTGGAAGGTACGGAGGTGGCGCAGGAGTGGCTGGAGTGGGCGCCCTCAGAGTAGATGCCATTTATTAATTGTTGAACGACATCATTGATATTCTCATACTGGAGTTGGTATTGGCTCCCATCTAGAGAGGGCAGCGAGAGTTGGAAGGTGGCATAAAATTCTAGCCTCTCCATCTGTGAGGGTGGTGTTGCATACCACACGGTACTAACCCATCATGTATTGCTCCTCAATCGACCAGTCATTTGGTCATCAGGGCTGCTATTGGTTTCCATTTTTTGTGATAGATGTTTTCACTTAGGACATCTTGGAGCCACCTGTAGTGAGCACCACTTCTGTTGGTGCTACAGTTCTTTGGACTGGCGCCAGGGTTTGTGGTGGCTCAAAGCTGGAAAATTCAGAAAGGACACCGAGGAGGAAACAGGAAAATGGGTTAGAATACCAAATATTTTATTAAACTAAAAGGCCTTGATATTTATAGGGTGCATTGGGACTTGGTGCCTTTGGGATCTTCAGGCCTCATCTGTTCAGGATCTTTACTGATCTTCCAGAATGGCCTCCTTGTGGGCGTTCTTAATGG
Organism: Massospora cicadina; assembly: GCA_022478985.1. Taxonomy (NCBI): domain Eukaryota; kingdom Fungi; phylum Entomophthoromycota; class Entomophthoromycetes; order Entomophthorales; family Entomophthoraceae; genus Massospora; species Massospora cicadina. The sequence goes on from JAKSZP010004600.1 coordinate 36,619, forward strand.
ATAGCGTCGCTCACCTGACTGAATGGGTGGAAATGCCGCCCCACGTGACTCAGGAATAGGGGAGGATTCTGAAATAGATTTAGCTCAGGTAGGTTTGATGACTGATTTGGCACAGCCTGATTCAGAAGAAGGGAATTCAATTCAATTTCTATCTCAAATCACAACAGCGTCTGTGGGTTCAGAAGCCTTTCATGACTTTTTTAAAAAGAACCTCCCACTGTAGCTCTAGTCACCATCTCCATAGGGGAAAACCTTACCCCAGAACAAAGGAAAAAGCTTGGCAAGTTTTTTTTGGAGGAATATTTTGACCTTTTCTCCACATCCACATATGACTTTGACAAGATGAAGGGGGTTGTGCACAATCTAGAAATTGGGACGCCTCATCCATATGCTAGAGTTCCTACCAAAAGTGAGGTTGAAGCGGCCCAGATCACCACCAAACTCAAGAAGCATTTAACTTCATGGGTTGTTGAGCCCTTTTTAAGTCCTTGGGCGTCTCCACTATTGCTTGTTCAAAAAAGTCGGGAGCCATTGTGTCGTCATGGATTATTGTAAGCTTAACATAGTAATGCAAAAAGTTATCTAATTCCTCCCTCAAATCGATGATTTACTTCAGCTCCTAGTGGGAGCTCATGTTTTTCCACGATGATCTTGCCAGTGGGTACTGAAGATTGAGCTAGCTCCCAAGGATTGAGACAATTGTGCCCTTATTGCAGGTGAAGGGCTATTTGAATTGACCTGAATGCCTCAGGGGCTATACAATGCCACCTGCCACCTTTCAGCGATCTATGAATGGGCTCTTGGGTGATTTGAAGATATCTTGCGTCCTAGATTACCTTAACCATGTACCATTTTCTCCACATCTTTGCGTGGGCACTTAGATCACCTCTACCAAAATTTCAATCGCCTCTGAAGAGCTTCTTTTAGATAAAACCCGCAAAATACTCTTTCTTCTAACTGTAAATGGAATTTTTGGGGAATAAGGTCAACAAACAAGGAATTAAGCATTTGCTAGATAAGGTCACCACCATAGAAAAGATGATGCCGCCTCAAAAGCCTTTGTGATTTACTAGTGCTCCTAGGAATGGTAGGATATTACAAGCAATTCAAACTCCTTTTTTGCTGACTGGCTGAGCCCTTAGTGTAATATATAAACAAGATCATTCCTTTTGAATGGAATCCAGAATAGGACCAGGCTTTCAATCTACTCTGGACTGCACTAATTTCTCAGCCTGTGCTAATCCATCTGAACTTCAACCAACCTTTGTATTATTTACTGACACCAGTGACGTCGCTGTAGGGGCAATACTGGTCCAACTGGACGAACAACAAGTAGATTAACCTGTAGTTTATTGCAGAAAAGCTCTAACAAAAGCCAAACAAGCTTACAGCGTCACTGAATATGAATGCTTAGCTGTAATGCTCGCAGATAAGCATCTCTGGCTATATTTATATGAAAAGCATTTTAATATAGTCACCAATCACATTTCCTTAAAGGTGGCTCCAAAAAATAAAAGACTATGACGGTCAATTGGCCAAGTGGTTCCTCCAGCTTTAAAGCTATGACTTTTCTATAGTGAATTGAGTGGGTAAGTCAGTCAAACGCAGATGGGTAATCCAGGATGTTGACCCTTGCAGTATTATTTACCCAAAAAAGACTTCTTATATGACGATTGGCCAGTCAGAACGATTGGAACTGGAACCACCAGAAACAATGAAGATGTCATGCTTGATGGCTTAAAAGAATCAAATATAAGATGGCATTTTATATAAGAAAGTTAACGAAAAGTGGCTGCCATACCTATGCCCCTCCTCAAGAACTGAAGTTGTCCTTGAAGGGCACACTCATGGAGGACATGGGGCAGTCAAGAAAAACTTTATATTTTAGAGACCAATTCTATTAGGATCAGATGCTTGAAACTATACAGGAGGTTTTAGATGCTTGCTTGACATGCAGAACCCAAGATCAACTAAACCCTCGCTTCCAGCATGAAGTTGTTACCCCACCTATGCCATTTAGCGTCACATACGTGAATGTCGCAGGGCCCTTATCCATGGGCCTCCATGGTCATTGTTACATTATCCTAGCCAGCATAATCTCACAAAGTAGGTAGAAGAAACTTGGTATCCTACGCCACTGCTAAGGTTACCGCCTTGTTTTTGTTTTGCTCCATTTTTAGCCCAACATGAATGCCTCTAGAGTTCTGCTATCAGTCAATGGGCTAAATTTTACCTCCCAAGTTGTACAATAATTGACCTCACTATTTAATACTAACAAACATCCAACTGCACCCTATAACCCTTCAACAAATGGTGCAGTCAAGTGAGCAAATGGCACCCTAGTATCTATTATCAACAAATGGCTGCCACAGACCCCATGCGGTGGAATCACTACCTGTCATCCACTTTATTAACCTACCAGATCAGCTACCACTTAGTGATCAAAATGTCCCCATTTCAGGCCCTCAGTGGTAGGGAGCCTTGACTGCCTAGTAGCATCCAGCCTTTATTGGACTCTTCCTCTCCTGACTGCTGAATTGACAATGAAGGAACTAGACGATGAGTTGATCAGGCTACAAGTGCTTGCCACCCAAGGGATCAAATATACTACCACCAGGGAAACTACACGGTCAATTACCAAACATCCAGCTCTCCCCTTACTCAATATTGGAGACTTTGTTATTCTATCACCGCCCTAGTGGGCGCCCAAATAAGTTATACACTTCCTAGTGGGACCCTACTGCATACTGTATAAGACTGGCTCCAAATACTCCATTGTTGATGTAGTTCAAGGCACAGTGGTTAATCATATACATGTTAGGTTCCTAAGCCCTTATGCCCCCCACTAGCAGGAACTTGAGGGGGGATTTCAGCATTCACAATAAATAATGATCTATATTTTATTTTAATATAAAACTTGTAAAAAGTTTGATCATCCTCTTTTGGGGTCAACCCTTCTAAAAGTCATATAATTGTCAACAGATGAGCCCTTGTCCTTAACTGGGAAAAAATTAAAAGGAGATTTGAGATTCTTCATGAGAATGACTACATCACTATGCCAGCAGTTGCCATATGTACGCCCTTAAACAATGGGAGGCCAATAATCCCAAAGCCAATCAAAGATAAATATTGCAGCTTAAACTCATAATATATGACAAGTGAAAGTCTTAATTGAAGTAGACTCAAGCGCTCCATCCGCCAAAAAACATCTAGTCAACCTATAAAAATAAAAGAGATACCCAATAAAGATATTGTATATCTCCCCTAGCGAACTTTATAAATACTTTTATTCTTCAGATAGTTATGTTGATCAGTATTATAGCCAGGATAGTGCATAATACCAGATCCTGAAGAAGCGAAAGTGCTATGCCATCGCCTCTCTCCAGACAATCCAAGTACCAATAAATCCTGAAAACCATTCTTAACTTCCATTCTTACTGCTCAAGGCACCCCAAGATTTTCTATTTAGAATTATTTTGCAAAAAGTAAAGACTTAGGAGGGGACCTTTCTAACAATTTAACACTAGCAGATTTCCAATAATAACAATTGTTTAGTGTAAGGAAAAATTGACACTCCTTTTTATAGGCGGTTATGGTGCAAACATATTTATGATCAGTCAGGATGATGTCAACTGAAGAGATTGTAAAGATGATGCATGAAAGATTTGTTGCCCAATGGCACCAAAGACATCGAAATTTAAGCCCTTTTTAAACCTTTAAGGGGGGCAAAATAATTTCTAAACACTTGATGATGGAACAATTCCAGTTAGCCTCCTATAACAGGAAAATACCTGATGTCCCGTTTAATCCTAGTTTTCCCAGCTGAACTGCTAAAATGTACATGAACAATCATAATAAAGAACAATTTCCAGTGACATTTGATACCTGAATATAGAAGCATTAAATGGCATATTAACTGAATTTTTATAGCTTAAAGTCCAAAAAGGAAAACATGACAATATTTTAAACAATGTTACCACCCCTGACCAAGAAGTGGGGATGACACAAGTTAAATCCCAACATTCTGATCATAGGATGTCCACCACAAGATGGAGCTCTCACATCATGAAGCTTAAACAAATAGCTGCCACACCTAAATCAGAGAATAAAAAGCGCCTAACCAGAACCTTTGAAGATACATTTTATTACTAACAATATACTATATATAATTTTTAAATTTTGAATTTTACCTGAAAATATAAAAATACTTAAGGTTTAAATAAAAAGTCTTATATCACAGAATCTTAAGCTTTTTAATTTAAATAATTAGTTATTAATTTTAAGTATATATATCTCCAGTAGCTAGTCTGGGATCAAAATTATTTAAAAGATACTGTAAAAGTTCAAGATCTGCTAAAAACTCTTAAGAAAGAGGACATTTTATTTGCTATTAAAGCCAAGAGAGGTTGGAAAAAAAACTAGTTGTGTCTTGTTCAGTAGAACAAGTACTAATTTTATTCCAAGAAGGCAAGATAATGTCTAAGAAGATATCTCTAACTGGGATAACAACTACAATCAGCAACACTTGCTAAATAAAATAAAGAGCGAAGAGTCACTCACCAAGGATTGCATTACACCCCCTATTTCTCAAACTACATTTGGTGACTGATATTTGTACTCCACAACCCTTAATCACAAATGGCGATCCTAGTATATTAAGATAAGGCTGAGTAGATGATTCTGCTGCTCACTGAAGAGATGTCATTATCAGAACAAAAGAGAGAATAACTTGAGTGTCTCAAGAAAAGGGCGACATTAAAGTTGTGGAGGATTACCATGGAGAAGCATACTCAGCCTCCTGGTGACTGGGTGTACAATCTCAAGGCAACATTTAGATCACTGGAATTGGAAGATGAAGATTTTAAAAACACAACATGAACGCGTTATGGAACTTCTATAAGAGCACGCGTTGCTTAAACACAAATTGTGGGTGAAACTTCCATTACCAAAGGAAGATTAAGTTCGCCTTGAAGTATATTGAAGACTGACTACTAAACCTTTAAAAAAGAAATATAATGATTACTGTATCCTGAACGTTACATATAATGTTTAGAACATCACAATTTCATCATTTACACTCTGACATGAAATAAAAAAGACCTTAAATAACAACTAAAAGTGCAATTACAATCAGAATTAACTCCATTTAGAGCAGATACCCATCTGTAGGCACCAGTATTGGCCACTCAACTGACCGCCATACCAACGCGCATCATGCGCATGAATCAGTTGAGGAAGACCTGAATTTCAAAACCTAATAAAAGACCAAGTTTACTCCTGGCTAATGAACCATTGCAGATTTCCTGAAGATGTATAATATTATGAATGGTGCGAGTAATTTCCTGAAAGCTTGCCACATACAAGTTTGTATGAGTTGCAAAGCCCAAGAAACTCAGTGCAAGTATATGTAATGACTAACTTGGAGTGAGGCCAAGAATATAATCTTATCTGAATTTGGAAGCAATCAATATGTCCATCACATGAAGCAGATATTCTTGTTAATGTAGATGGAAAAAACAAATCAGTTACAGTTATGCAGCTCAATATTAATTCAAGGAACAGCAGCTATAAAAGAATTGGAGCAATGGACTTGCGTACTGTTAAGATGGTGAACTAAGTTCATTAGAGATGAATCCTTCTTTAAGATGTATATGACCTTAGCCTTAAGACCGCGATTAATTAAAGCTAAAAAAGAAGAGCTAGTTGACATACAAAGGACATACTATAAGAATTTAAATCTATTGGATAACACCTTTGGATAATAAGAAAATTTTTCTATGCCACCCAGGATGAGAGTGAGAAGCTCAGAGATAAGAATCTAAAGCCTGTATAACGTCAACCTTGAAAGGAATTTACATGCAACAAGTGCCGCAAACTGGGACACTTATGGTACTACTGTAATGAATACAACCAAGAAAAATGATACATTAGCTAATTAAGATACTACAGACGCTGTGAACTAAATATACCCATATATAGGAAGATTATGATCACAGTGTAGAGGATGTAGTTAGTGCTAGTTACCACCTTTTAGGGCACCTAGTGATGTAATTGTAACTGCTTGAATATGAATACGTAAAATTGATGGAACAATTAGATGAAACTTACCTGGCGCATCCCACTCAGCTCACAAGGATAATTAACACAGTTGAAGATGGAGAACAGCCCATAATAATCTTCAAGAACATTAAGATTCTACTGAAGATACCAACTACTTGAGTAATCCAAAGTCAGAAGCTCTTAAGCAGTTTGAAGAGTCTGCCAATGACTTTTTGACAACTTGGAAACCCATTTGGGAAGAGTATTATGAAAATCTAAGTTGTTATCTAGAGATATCGCGTCTTGGCTGTTCATGACACAGGATCTTTTATCACCATAATGTCCTCCAAGTTAATGAAGAAACTGAAGTTTATGCTGGACATTGATTATAACTTATAGTATAGAAAAGCTGGACCCAAAATTTCTTGTGCCTTAAAAGCATAAACACTTTGTCATTACATTTTTAATATAACATTAATAGCTCTAGCAGTGGTCCGGACAATAATTACTATAACTTTTTTATTTGGCATCCAGTGTGATAGACAAGGTTTTGCATGACGACCACACCGCCTTAATTCCCTTCAATAGGAAAAATAAGGAAAAACAGGTGGGCTATGAAGGTCTAGACCCTCAAAGATTGGTAAAAATTTAAGTTGATCAGATTTACAGGTAAGCAAAGTTGCTCAAAAAAGGGTAATATTAACCCAAAATTAAATAATTTCAAGATCAAATATAAGATCAATAGTAACAAATTAGCAAAAAGTGTTATAAAGTCCAAGATACCCATTTGACGGTCTAGAATGGGCCCCAACCAAACCACAAAAGCCAGATTCCTAAAATAGGGCCGTCAAATAGCCTTACAGCTGCAGAGTCCATGAGAATAATCTCATTTATATTAAACAAAGTTTTTTACAGCTTAAAAAATAAACAGAAAAATGTTGTTAGAGAAACTTTGTTTTCTAAAAATGTTCCACAATATATATAAAATTCAAGCTTAGTTCTAAAGATTTAATACCTATAATTAAAAATAAATATACATTCGCTCTTGAGTCATCATGGTCAATCTTTATGATCCTAGAAAAGTAACCACTAACGTGATGTTATTCTCAAAGTTCCAAATCAGCTGCTGAGATTCAGTTTAGTAAACCCCTGATGTTGGGACATCTTTAAAGACAATTAATTGGCCTATGGACCTATACCACTGTATATGGTTGTGTAGACTTTTTAAGGCTGTAGGTGTAGCCCTGATATCAAAATCTATACAGCAACAACTAAAAGATGGTGTTATTACATTATATGAATTACATACCAGACTCCATATTTTTGTGAGCAACAATAAGACTCAAGATGAAAAACAGGCCTCTGTTTGGGCCTGTTGCTTTATCTTATAGCCTTCCTCCTGCACCTGTTACAGATTTGGTTGTCAACCACTCATGGGAGGGGTCTCACTGTCTGCAAGTACACTTTTAGAACACGGCTGAGTTCAGTCAGGGTAGCCAGTCCAGGCTCACCTACCACCAAACTTACTGGCCTGCCCACTCCCAAAACCACTCATTGTGACCACCCCAGTGAAGGAGTTTCGACTCCTGTAGCCCCGTAAAACCCGCCATACCTGCATCCCTAGTGTTACCCATCCCACCAGTAATAAACATACAGAAGCCCATGTTTCCTAGCTGACTATATGTCCAGAAAATAAACCCTATGCCAGGAAGTCACACAGCTTTGTCAGCAGTCTAAGAAGAACTTATCTGTTTAATTGGTTCCATTGGCGCCCACATTTGATTTAGAGATGGCCTCCACCTTGGCCGCTCATCTACCTCAAAAAAACCATAGTGTCCAAGCTGGTAACCAAAGCCACCGCCGCCGCTGCCAAGTATTGTGTCTTAGAAGGAGGCAATTTGATGGTTAATACTATGCCTGACCGCCACATAGCCTTAATTCCCCTTAAGGGAATACTAAGGCGAACAGGTGGGATATGAGGGTCTAGACTCTCAAAAAGATGAACAATATATCTTAGTAGGGATTTATTGGTGAACAAAGTTACGCCTAAAAAGGTAATATAGACCTGTTCCATAAGGTTCTAGGCTCCAGCTATCAAACTGTATAAGACCTTGCATCCCCTTATAAAAGAAGGTCGTCAACTCTAATGCTCTGCCGCTTACACATTTCACTGATTTTAGGGCACACACTTAGATGAGAAATAGGTACAGCTGTCCCACCATGTTTGTTCACCCCAACCTCCAATACTATTTCTTAGCCTAAAGCAACGATTATATGTATGAACTACTAACAACCCTTGTAGAAAATCAGCCTATTCTATATAGATTTTAAGAAATGTTATACGTTAGTAATTTTAAGAGATTAACCTCTCACAAACTGAGGTCTAATATGGAAGCTTTTAATTGAAAGATTTTGTACTTGGGCAATCATCAGGGGATAAATTTTACTAAAAAATCCACATATTTCCTACGCTTTAATGTAAAAATAAGCTACAGGAGTCAACTGAGTCAAGTTTGGGTAAAGACAAAGCAAAATATGAAGATTGTAGTGTGGTTAAACCCTTCGAAAATAATAAAGATGATCAAACTTGATGATATCTATCTTTGATATAGCCTATTAGACCCCCATGCGAATTTTTCAAGTATAATGACTATTCTAATTTTAGTCATCGTTGTTTATCCAAGCCTATCTCGCTACCTGCCTAACCCTAAAGCCCAGCACCCTGCTGATATTAGGGTGTTGGGTTATTGTTTTACCTCGTTTCTCATAAAAAGCTTTCTTATAACCTTCAGTTTTTAATTTATCTTTACTAAGATTTATTTAAATCTCAGTCCCTATATTTTATAGTTAGAATCAATGCAAGGGTCTCACTTATTTCTCCCAACTAAAAGTAAGCTATTAAGTGACAAATTAACATAAATTTCCAAAGACAGCACGTACAATATGATAAGGAACATTATCCCTCCACATATAATATTCTTTATAAGGCGCTGCT
>JAKSZP010004601.1:0-45493 GCA_022478985.1 Massospora cicadina
AGGTAAAACTTAAATTAGGATTATAAAATTCCAAGTTGGCCTGAAATTCCAACGTGGAGGGTAATCTTGGGGTTTTGGGCTCCAGTTGAATGGACCCATCGTAAAATACTGCCTTGCTCTTGTTCTTGAGCCTCATCAGGTGAAGAATGAGAATCCGTGATATTGATAGACGTTGTCATTGGTGCGTAACTCAGAGTTCCCCTGTAGTGGGCACCAGTCTGGAATTTTTGAATTACACTTCCAATGGGCAGGGTATATCTTTAAGACTACTGGGCGGATTTTCCAAAAAGGCGATAAAATAAATAGGAAAATACAGGTTAAAACTCGACCTAATTTTTATTTTTTAAAGGAGAATATTTATAGGCTTTTTATGTTTCATAATCTATCAGAGTGAATTAATCTATGAGCAATTGAATCCCAATCAATTGATTGGGATTCAATTGATCATTAACCTTGATAGATTGCAATAGATTTCTCTCTCCTTCTGATGATGTCAGGGGAAAGATGAAGGGGATTTTTTTGGAGATATGAGAATTTTAAGAAATCCTGACAGAGGTTTTAGTAGATTTTCATAAGGATCTTCATGATTCAAATGAGGTAGAATCCTTTCTGTTAAAGGACTGATATGGATGATTATCAGATCTGTTACATTTTTTTAGATGAAATTAATCTTCACCCCGTGGAATCAACCCTTTTGGAATTCCTAATCTCTTCAGAAGGATTAGCCTTTTCAGGAGGATGAGACTGATAACTCTAAAGAGGCAATTGTTGGTCTAAAAGAGAACCAGATATGTCTGACAAATTTTCTATAATCTTATTAGACTGTGATGCCAACCAAGGTTTCGTTTAGAATTGGTTAAACAGGTGAATTTCCAACAATGACCTATCAAGATCTTGCCTAATGAGCATGTATTTACGACTTAATCTACTATGAACTTTATTGATAACAGTCCCAGAGTCAACAGCTGAGTTGGAGTATTCAATACCCAGAAGATATATTATAAATATGGTCTAGACCATAAAATCAAGTTTGTAAATTTTTCCCTCTGGTCTATGATTATAAGGAATTACAATATCCCCTTTTTGATATTAAGGTAAAGTAGGTTGTGAAGCATTGGTTCTAAGTTGTCCTTTCAAAGTTGTAGTAGTAAGAGAACTCAAAGCTAAGGATTGCACACTGATGAATTCATTTGCTAGCCTTCTCATAGCTAATTAATAAGTTTGCGGGTAGCAGTATCAGTATAGACTGTACATTGGAGGATAAAATAGGATTTAGACCATACAAAGTTTTAAAAGGAGACATTCTACTTATACAATAATGGCTAACATCTAGGCTAACATCACGCTAGGAAGTATAGATTCCATCTTCTAGGGTCAGTTGAAGCCATATTTCAAAAAATTGTTACCAGGGTACCATAGCTCGTTTAATTGTACCATTATAGAAAGATTATAAGGAGCTATAAATGAATGATAAATACCCCTCAACTTAGTAACCTTGGATACTTCTTGTGAAACGAAACTGGTTCCATTATTGAATAATAGTACCTTTGAGCTACCATTTGGGTAAAACATGCTTAAAAAGGAAGGATGCTGTAGACTTAGTGGTGACACTGGAAACAGAGGCAGCTTCAATCGATTTGGTAAAATGATCAATAACTAAAATGATATAGCGATGACTATAAGTAGCGGTAGGAAGGTGACCCATTATACCAATACTCATAATGGAAAAAGGTTCCAAATGTCCCATAAGTTTATGGTAATAAATTGTACTTCTACTAAATTGTTTTTGTCAAGACTGACAAAACTCCAAGACATCGTGCACAGTTACCAGCATAATATTCTCACCGCATTAATTTTAACCACTGTAAAGTATTAATGACATCACCATGCCCCACACCTTGATTAGCCTGCATAATGGTTTTGGTCCTAGCAGAAGGCCAAAATAAAAGGTAGCCATTTAGATCAAAACTTTTATAAAAAACCTTTCTTTTATGTGTATCCTCAGTTAAAGATGGTAGCATAGCTATAATGTCCTTAGATTCATGATACCATAGATTGAGTCAACCAATTAGGTCATAGATGCGATCCTCTTCAGCAATGAATAGAGTCAGTATAGGTAATTGAGAGATTCCATCAGAATTTTGGTGTATAGCCCTAGTGCGATGTCAAATTGAAAAAGTATGAATTCTGAAGCTTAGAGCCCATCTAGCTAAGCGTCAATCAGGATCCTTCATTTGTTGTAATCATTTTAGGGATGAATAATCCGTGATGATAGTAAGAGTGTTTGCCATAGAGGTATGAGCAAAAATTCAAGATGGCTGATAGGACTGCAAGGCACTCTCTCTCAGTAAAGCTATAATTGCATTATGCTTTGGAAAGAGTTTTACTATAAAAGGCGATAGGATGACCCACTAAATTATAGTCGTGCTGAGCCAGAAAAGCCCCAATAGCTACATCACTGGCATCTGTAAATAAGAGAAAAGGTTTCAAAAAATCAGGATGAGCTAAAATTGGTGCAATAATTATAACTTGATGTAAATGACAAAAAGCTGGCTGTTGCAATTCACCACAAGATTGGAACTTCTTTATGTAGTAAATAAACTAAGGGCTCTGCAAATTCAGCAAATTTGGTGAATGAATTGTCAGTAATAAAAACCTTCATAAAGACACTTGTATATTGCTCAAGTCTTAGAAACAGGCATGTCCATAAAGTCTCGAATTTTAATTAGACAAGGATAAAATCCTATTGTAGGTAACCTTATGATCTAATAATCTCATATCAATTTAGAAAAAAGCACACTTTGATGGTTTACTAAAAGAAGCTTGGAGCATTTGGCCTAACACCTCTTTTAAATGGGCTAAATGCTTGTTAAAAGTACAAGAAAAAACTGTAACATTATCTAAATAAACTAAAACACAGGAAAGTTAAAATCACCAAATAAGCCATCCATGGCCCTTTGAAAGGTAGCAAGGGCATTAGGAAGCCCCTGCGTCATACAAGTAGGTTAAAAATGACCTCTCACTATGAAATTAAAGCACATTTTTGACAATCTTTTGGATCCAGTTCAATTTGCTGTAACCACTAGCAAGGTCCATGGCCAAAAAGAACTGTGATACAGACTTTAATCTTAATGAGTCATCAATGCAAGGTAATTGATATGAATCTTTTTTGGGTTACTAGCATTATGATGCTAATCCATAACCACTCTATGACCTCCTTCCTTTTTTTGGATAAGCAGTAGAGGGGAAGCCCATGGACTTTGGGAAGACTTTAATAGCCCATCTTCAAGGAGTTATTTTAATTCCACTGTAAATTGAGCCTCCCCAACTTTAGACTTTTGATAAGGCTGGTCTCAGATAGGGGAATCATCCCCCATTTTTACCTGATGCCATACTTTTTTTATTAACCCAAAATCTTCAGAGCATTAGTAAATATATCTGCATACACTTCAATTAGAGCCTCAGCTGCCTGGCTTTTTTCTGGAGTAATGTGAATCTCCATATACAACTTCAACTCTAGAAATGATAGGGGGGTCATCAAAACATAAATCACGTAACTTCCACATCCATAGACAGATAATATTTCATTTACAGGAGTAGGCTGTACATAAGCGATAGAATTATTCCAATTCAATTTTATATAGGTTGAGAGGTAAGATTAGATAAAAACTAGAACAGTTCTATAATATGCGGGGTCAAGGATACTGGGACAGGTTAAGGCTTCCAGATGGGAGGGGTTAAGGGTACCTGAGATCTCTATTAAATCTTCAGTTGGCACTAATACTTGCACTCCAGTGTTAATTAGGACTTGAGCTCTAGGAGGAATTATAATAGAGTTGATAGAATATAAAGGCATTCCTTCATAGGCAAAGACTGATGGAGGCGGAAGAATAATCTTAGGTCTTAATATTTGATATTCAAGATTAGAGATGATCATATGACATTCCAATAGAAAAACACGTCGTTTAAGTTTGACCTTATCATTTGGGACATTTAAAGAAATTAAAAATACTTGTTATCCAACTAATAAATTATAATTGTCCATATGACTAATTATTGCAACAAAATCAATAAGAAATTTGGTTCCCAAAAGCAAGTCATAACAGTTATTGTCATACACTACTGCAGGGGCCAAAATAGCCAAATTTCTGAAATGCATTGGAAGTGAAGAATAAGATCCTTTTTATTTAATATATGAGGGACTAGCAGTTCCATAATCTTGAGAGTGTTTAAATCTGGCACAACTTTTATTTAATTCATTATCCAGGATGAGATCACATTAATGGAAGACCCTATGTCAATGAAGGCTAAAACTTTTATTTTGTGTACCATGACCACCACTTGAGTCACATCAATACCAAAATATGGGACTGAAAATACTGAAGGAATAGGTCAATTTTTTTAGAAGCTGAAATAGGAACATAAGAAGATTTAGTATCTTTGTTAACTGAATCATCAGGGATATTAAGTTCACCTGGAGCAGATATCAAATAACGATCTTTAAAGGTATTAAAATCTGATATTGAGGCACAGGAGGTAGGTCAGCATAGGGAGCTTCTTGCCCTATGCTGACTCCTTTTTTTGACTCATCAACTCACTTTTCCCAACATTGTAGTTTTATATGACCAACTAGTCCACAGTAACCAAAATGATCCTTTTTTAGGTTTAGTTTAGGTCTAGGAGACACTGCATGGACATAAAAGCAAGGATTTTAAAAAGATGATGGATGCACCACACCATTAGGAATCTCCATTAACTCTTCTTTTATGCTGAGAATAGACCAGAAATTAAATTAAAAGATTTCAAATGAAGTAACAACTGAGTAAAAGAAGAAACGCAATTATACAAGCCAAAATGGCATCATCTAAAGTAATACAATAATAAGTAGAAGGAGTATGGGTGTCATGATAAAAAATTTTCACAAATTCTCAAAATTAATTCTCCTCATTTAATTTGGATGATAAATGAAGATTTTCTTTTGATTAGGCAGGATTTGTTCACTTTTTAATTTCTTAATAAGGGCGGTTTTCACTTGAACCACGTTTGACAAACCTTAAGGTGAGGGATCATGAGTTCTTAAGCGGATTGACTTAAACAAGAAGTAAAATGCCGAAATTTTTTTTGATTAGTTGCTTTGTACATCAATTGCTCAAAAACAAATAAAAATGAGTGGATACTACATTCTTTTGGCTCATACTTATCTATGAAGGTAGGTTTAAAGAAATGGGTTTATTGTTTGATATTTGAATGTATGATATCTGGATAGGCTCAGCTTTGGAGGGTTCAGACTTGGGGATATTAACTTGACAAGGAATTTAGTCAACTTTGTCAAATTCTGTGGTTGACTCGAAAATAAACCCTTAAACAACCTACAGATTGAGCCAATTTTCCCACCTAATGCTTGAACTAATAATATAATTAAAACCTTTTACAATAACATGGCTTATGGCAATTATTGCTACATGGATTTAATTATATTATTAAAACTCATGCCAAATATCCCTGCACCTATAAATTAACCTTCTCTGCAACTGCTCAGTGGGGTGATCAACTAAATGTCAATTTAATTAATTATTCTTTCTGCAGCTCAGGATGAATACATTCGCACAATTGGGCCAATTATCTCTGCCCCAACCCTCAAGAACTAGTCCTGACTATCAAAACACAATCAATTCATTTTTATATAAAAGAAATCAGGGATGACCTGACGTTATGTTTAAAAGTCCCACGACTTTTAATGAATGAACAACATTATCAATTTTCTGCCTGAGGGCGAAATTTGTATGTTAATATACATTATCAGCACAATAGCAATTATGTGAACCTCCTGAAAGGGGTTACTTGAGACTATCAAGGAAGAGGCCTGCTGACGTCCCAATTAAGGGTGCATCATCTTGTTTAATTGAAGCCAAAATTTCAAAGAAGGTGTATTTTAACATTAGTGTGACGAAACTGAAATCCTGAAGATCTAGGACAACTTTGCATGTTTTTATCACAATTTTTGTACCTAAAATCCTCCCACTTTTGAGAGTATTCTGCCACCAATGGGCCTATAAGAAAAGGTTTAAGTTGTAGGCTGAGATGAGTGGCAAAATAGCTGTTGAAATTATGTGCTAGATGTGGCCAGGAGATGCCATAGAGGTATAAATACTGGCGCCTGGCTTAATGACCATTATCAAATAATCTAGTCTTAAATAAAAGCTTTTTTATTTTATCTTTATCTCATTTGAATCTAAAATCACTTTTGGAGAGTGTTGCAAGCTGGGATCTCAGGATCCTCAGCTTGCCAAATTGCCTGCCTCAGCTAAAGTTTCTGATTGTGAGGGAAAATTAAACCTAAAGTTGGCAAGAAAGGTTGGAGCCAATTTCATATGCCTATTGCATTTTCAAACGGTTTTAAAACTGTAAGCAACTGGCCAAATTGATGATCTACCAGCTAACTTTCAGCCCGATTTACTGTGCAGGTTTTAATCAATCAAGTGAACAATCCTCAGTTTTTTGACAATTGGTGCTCACTACAGGGAGTCTCTGTTAGTGTGTTGCTTGATTAACTTGGTTTAGTTAGGAGGTGGCTAAAGCAACTGGATCCATGTATGGGGGAGGATGCCACCCATAAAACCTCAGCCCAACATTTTGTTTTCAATGCCTTCTGGAGATGGGGGGAAGAGTCAAGAATCTCCCAACCATTGCATTGATGTTTTGGCCCACTGAAATTGGTGCAGTCATGCTTGAGGAATATCATCTGGTTAAGTTGGGGAATATGTCAGATTTTAAACCATGTGATATTCCTCACATACTAATGAAATTAATATAATAATCAATTGGGGATGATTGCCAGTTAGTTAGCATATTTTGATTCATTATTTATTGATAATATCCTTTTTTGTGCTCCCCATTTGGTTGGGTTGAGCTGTCTTAATCTGCAGGATCAAGAAATTATCTGGCATCATGCCCAATAGAAAATTGGTAGGTCTCAACACCAGTGAATGAGGCCAAGGATGTTAATATTTAATATTATCAATTAAGATAATGAAAAAAAAATCTAAAATGCTTTTCTTTCCCGTTATTATCACTTTTAATAATAACATGATTCTACACAATTTCTCCGAGATTGACCATCAACCTGGAATATGAGCATATTTGTCCGCAACAACACCAGTTGGGCAAAAGTGGCCAGCGCGAAAGGCCCAAAGCCATTCCAACCCACCGGGGGAGAACGCTCCAGTGGAACATTGACACACCCACTCACCAAAAAGGGTGAGCACAACGCCGCACCTGGAGTTTCACAATTCCTGAAAAAATGGGCGTATATACCAAAATTAAGCACTCCCAACCCTTATCCTCCCTTAAACATAGCCTCAGAATCATAGTCAGCGATACTTCCTTTGAATCATGGGAAAAAATGGGGGAGGCCTTCTCCGCGACTTTCCCAAACACCGTCTCAGTAGATTACAAAAATTTACACAGAGGATGGGTGGATGTTGGGTTCATGTCCACGGATGAAGCGGCAGAAGCAGCAAAAAATTAATTTTTTTATAAAAACCAATAATGAAGACAGAACCATCCGCATGGTGTGCACCTGATGGAATTAGGCAAGCGACCTCTTCATCATATTTGACTGACTTCTGAGCACCATGCACCGTGATGTCCTCACGGATGAACTCCACGGGGGCCTCAAAGGCTATGGAGTAATAAAACAATTTGAAAAATTCCCCCTCCTGCCCCACCTGTGCACAGGAAAGGCAATTGCTATTATTGAACCTGACCAAAGTGTGGGAGAACATCACCCTAATTCCCCACATGGCAATCATCAACCTCCCTGATGGCAGCTTATCTCGCCCCTTCCATATCACACCAGAGCACACCCACCCATTTGCGAATTCTGCTCAGCAATAGGCCACAAGGACTATGCCTGCCCCTTCAAATGTGGGACTGAAGCACCGGAATTCTGCGAGGACAATATGGATGAAACAAGCCCAACTTTTGGGAAAATTAAAGACTCTACTTTCGCCTTCTATTGGGGTGAAAGAGCTGATATCGCCTTGGTTGAGCCCATCTCGCACAAGGACCAATGTCGCGCACAGACCACCTGTAAGCAGGCCGCAAGTTCTGCTGAGACCCAAACTCACACCGCAATTTCCCCAGAACAAATTCAAGCAAATGCCATGGCAGCACAGCGGAACAACCAATCAGACCCAACACATAAAAACCAAACACAACCAAAATGAAGAAACTGTTGGACACAACCAATCAAACACACTCAACCAAGCGGGAGTAGATCCACATTGCACCACTCAGAATCCCACTAACCAATCATATATGTTCAACGATGACATGGAAGGCGACTTAAGCCAATCACAATGTGAGAACACCTATGCACAGGAACCAACCACCCTGACCCACAACTCCCACCCATCAAACCCACAGGTAAGTGGCAAAAAAATTTTCTGATGGGGCAAAAGCCAACACATGCCAAACCCAAAACATACGGAGTAATCCAAGCCAGAAAAAACCAAATAATGCCAGCACCAAGACCGCCGATCAACACACTGATAATAGTATGGTTAATCAACCTCACACTCGCAGTATGACTTGTGAAAAGGAACTGGGTGACCTCAGTGGGTCACCCCAGCGTTCCTGATGTGTGGACTACCACAATCAACATAGGGAAGCGCAACGTCGCAGGAGCTAAGGCCCCCATATCCCAGGCCAAAAAAATGGCTTTTCTGAACAATATCCCCGTGGACATCTTGGCCATCCAAGAACCCCACTGTCCACCGGGGAGGAGGAGTCATGGTCAACCATGCTCCTTCTGGCCAAATCCTTTTGGACATACCATTGTGGGATGGTAATTTGAACAAACTGTAATCCTCCAGTAAAAATCCAAAACACAGCCTCTCACCTGGAGGAATGGCTACTCCTAATGGACCTCGAGTGGAATGGAGAAAATTTCGCCATGGCATGTGTATATGCCCCAAATGACCCAAATGACTGCCAAAAATTCCTGTCCAATATCCTCTCAATCCCATTCCCTGAGGCAACATTTTTTGTGGGGGATTTTAACTGCTGGCTAAACACCAATACCGACCACTAGCCCAAGTCTAGGGCTATACCCCATGGCCACACGGAACTACGCATACTAAAGGCAACATTGGGCATATGTGACACCATCCCCAAACAAGCCTCCACCCTGGCCAACATGATAAGACCCCACCACAGCAATAACCAGCTGGTCTCAATGACCTGGATTGACCTGATGCTCGCCCTATAGACTTCCAGCACCGAGTATTGAACTTTACAACAACAATTATCCCTTTCTCTGACCATCGGATGGTCTCAATAATGCTATCATCCTCAGAAATTTACAAAACCTCCCACCTGGCACAGAGTTCACCCAAGCACCATCCACCTTCTGGAGCTTAAACTCTGGATCAAGAAAGTACTAATAACACAGCAAGAAAGACAATCACTTGATGGAAATCTTATCACTGAATGGGAAACATTCAAGGCTCGTGCAACTAAGAAAGCTTGCCACCTAAATTCCAGAAAAACAGCCGCAATGTCTGCGACAATCAACAAGGCTATCAGACAGCTTCAACACCTAGAAAACAACACACCTAGTGAGGGATACACCCCCAATGGGGCCGCCTGTGGTTTTAACTATCAACACAGGTAAACTCCCTATTTAGAAAACACTAGCATTAAACCAAAATATGCTATAAATCAAAATACATTTTATCCGGAGAAACTCAAGCCCGATTTTTCCGCCACTTTAAACTGATTTCAAAGTCAGCGACCTGCACACTGGTCCGTTAAAAGAATGACACAATGGCATCCACACCATTGGAAATATTAGCTTAATTACACCGATTTTATACTTACCTGTACACGGCGGATTTCGCATCTCCCAACAAAATGAAAAATTCTTATCATCTGCCAATATCAACACCATAGCTGGCCAACTAGACCGTGCAACACCCATAACAAAAGATGAACTATGGGAGGTAATAAGATCAACCCCATGCAACAAGTGCCCTGGGCCTGATGGCCTCCCATATGAATTTTTTAAAAAATACTTTAAATATATTTCACCAATACTACTAGCAACTATGAATAAGTGCCTGGAAGACACATCCCTTCTACCTAGCGGCCAAGATGCATCCGTGGTCACACTCTTCAAAAAAAGGATACAAGGCAGATCTGAACAACTGGCGCTTAATTGCTCTCACCAATATTGATACTAAAATACTAACAAAAATATTAGCCAAATGTTTGGGTTGCATTGCCCAGACAACCCTCTCACACCTTCAATTTCGGATTCATCCCAAACCGCTCAATTTGGGCTAACATCCACACAATTGCCAATATCTGCCAAGCCAACCCCACAGGCGCCCTTGCCTTCCTGGACCAAAAGAAAGCATATGACTGAGTACACTGGGGATACCTATAACAATGTCTGAAGGCCTTCAACCTAACACCCCGCTTTATAAAACTGGGCGCTCCTCCTAACGCGCTCAGCCAAGTTTGCAATCAGAGGCCCAGGCTTCCTAACCGACACCATTACCCCCCAAAGGGGGCCTCAAACAAGGTGACCCACTTAGCCCCCTACTATACAACTTCACCCTTGACCCTTTCTCTGTATTGCAAACTCAAAGCTCACCGGAATCAGGTTGGAGGGACAACCACCAACCAAGATGCTCTCTTTCGCTGATGACTGCATCGTTGGAGTCTCAGGCAATAGGGATGCCAGGACGATTGAGCGCATCAATCACCAATATGAGTCAGTGAGTAATGCCATGATGAACAAACAGAAAACAGAGGTAATTGTAATGAGCAAATTCAGCTCAAACTGGGCCCCACCCCCACACCATTACAGAAACCAACCAACCGCACCTAACTACACAGCAAAGACCCAAGCCATTAAAACCACTCTGCTTACCCTTTGCACCCTACCCCGCCACTGACCCATTCCGCCATTTGGGCATATGGCTAGAAGCTGGTGGATATGCTCTTGACACAATAGAAACCAACATCTTGGACATCATAACAAAAAGAATTACATGTATGAAAAGGAATAAAGCCAGCTTAACCGGAAGAGTTGTATTAGCCAACTCCCTGATCCTATCAAAGCTATGGTTTGCTGCCCATGCGATCCCCTTCTCCGCCAACTTCACCGAAGCAGTTTACAAGCTCCTGCAGAATTGGCTATGGTCGGGCTACCATGCACCTATCAGGCTGGAGACCATGTACGGCCCATGGAAGAAAGGCGGGATAGGGCTGCTCAACTTCACGGAAAGAGCAACGCAAATCCTAGACTCATGGATAGCCTCTACGACGTCACCCAACCCACCATCCCTCCACTGGGCTAAGGCAGCCTAAACCAATTTTTCAAGGGCACTACTTCTGAGGTCCCCCTCCACCCAAAGACCCTGATGAAGTACCTTGTAACACACCCAAACGCCACTGGGCCACATAACACCAATCGATATTTCAAACGTATCCTATACAACCTAAGACAAGGAAATTGGAGTTTCTCATATGTACAGCAATCTTAAGATACTCACCCTCAAACTGGATATGTGCAACTTCAAAGAGGACAAACGGTGTTTAATGCGCCCAACCCATTACCACCCTTCCCTCTGTCCAGGATCGACTACTAGACCACCAAGACATCCCATATGATCTACAAACCCAAAGGAAGGTGTGGGACCTCATCACTTGCCCCTCTTATCCTCACAAGTGAGCTCCACAGTGTGCGCTACATGCGTCATACGTTTAGAACAGCCAACTGCACCTTCTCAATGTTCAAGTCATGCGCCATCTGTGGCGGACCCAACACACTAGCACACCGCCTGGAAGAATGCCCGCCATCTGCGCATATCTGGGCCAACGTGATGCACTTGTTTCAACAATCACCTACAACCAAATTCCGACTATCCCGTGATATCATGGCACTCAACATGGCCTCACCTATCCCCAAGACACTGAGGGCCCTAATTGTGTGCATTGCAACATGGTCTATTCACACAATTACCCTCGACGCATTAAACGGGATCTTCCACAACTTTAACCAAACCATCGTCAGGTTCCACAACCATTTGGCTGACCACTTCCAAGCCTGGCTGTTTGGCTCACTACAACAAAAATGGAAGAAATGGATGGGTACATGGATTACAATCTGGTTCCTCCAATATGACACTGAAAACCTCACAGTCTCCATAGGCGGTACACCCTACTAGCCAGGGTCGCCATGCCACCCAAAGTCTAGTCACCCACCACCTGTGGCCCCCAGAAACACAAAAGTGTGCAAAGTCGTATTTTGAGTTCTCTTTCTTTTGCTTTGCTCTCTCTTCCCACTTCTGTTTATTCTGCCTCCTCTTTTCTCCTGCATATCGGATGTGTCTGTCCCCTGGTCAGCCATCCTCGTAAAAATAAAAATAAGTAAAAAAGATGATGAATTACTTAACTTTGACATCAAAAAATACTGGGGGTTGATCCCAATAGTTTTCTGTTAATTTTGATGCTGGCAACTTATGCTGAGGATGTCATAGTACTACTACTAATTGTTTAAGCTTGGTTTTTATCCCCACATCAACTCTGTTAATTCTCAGTGTTTAGGCTCAATTCTGCCAAGTTGCTTTTGTAAAGGGTATGAGCCACTGAGCAACCAATTCAGATGGTATGAGGATCACTGACTTATAATAAAACTCAATAAAATATGTATAGAGCTATTGTCCCTTATTTTGATTTTTATTTTAATATAAATTGCAGACTTATCTGCGCGCTCCTTTTTTCATAAAAACCTCCTCTCTTTAATCTTCCATTAGACTCTTTATACCTTGGTTCCCCAGCTGGATGCATTCTCAGCTTGGTAATCTTATATTATTTCTTTTTAAATTACTCTCATTTGTATCAAATCTCAGCATAAATCCGCTTAATTTGATAAACGCCCCATTTCAAAGTGCTTAAATTACCAGTACCAGCTCGATTCCAGCAGATTCCATTTATTTCGCCATATTGACTTAGGGCTTATCGTCCAGTCATATTGGAATTGCGACTTTACCCCCCTTTGACTGGATGATAGCTCTTACTGTTTATATGCTCGAAGGAACTTCATGTAGAGGCAGTTAATAATCTGACCCCCAGCGGGTTCCTTAATTGTGTAGAAATCCATGCCAGTCTTCTCTATGATCTCAAATGGGCTGACCCAAATGTCAGAGAGCTTGTTTTTTCATCTGAATCCATGCTAATTGTGGATTAAAACATAATTTTTCACAGCAAATAATGGAAGACTGCTCCAGCACTTCTGGTCAGCCACCTGGTCGCGAATTTATTTGCTAAACTGTTGGAGTAGGCTTCCAATTGCAATTTGATCTAAGTATCCATGAGTTGATTCAGATATTGTTAAGGATTCACCCCACCAGTGTCCTCTACACACAAATATAGCAGGCAGGAAGAGCCTGTTGTCAACCATACAGCAGTTGAAATGAACACTTACCAGTAGCAGAATGATAGCTGATATTATAAGCAAACACAGCAGTAAGTAGATTGGCACTCCATTCTAAGGGCTGATCCATTATCAATTTGTGGAGTATATTTACTAGGGTTCCATTGACTCGCTCCACCATCCCATTTGATTTTGGATGAAAGGGGTGGTCAAAACCCCATGGATCACCATCAATTTGTTCAACTCTGGCAGGATGTGCAAAGTGAATTTAGTTCTTTTATCCTTTAGAATGAACTGCAGGCATCTGTGTTGCTGTATAACACAACCCATAAATAAACTTAACAGTGGTGACTGCACTCAAGTCGCTAATGGCCCTGACCTCAACCCATTGAGTCAAATAATCAATTGCAATGATTACATACTAGGATCAGTTGGCGCTAGTTGTTAAAGGCCCCACTATATCAATGAAAATGTTGTTCCAGGCAAACCGTGGTTTAACCAGCTGGTATGTGATCTTCTTGTGGAATGGCTTTTTCACTTGACACTGATGGCAGCAACTGACCGTTTCCAATACATCATAAAGCACGATTTCCCAGAAGTATTGGGGTCACAAGAGTTCTAGCATCTTCCACAATCCTTGTGTCCAACAGCCCGATGTGCATCCATAATTATTAAGGGTCTAGCCAAAGTGTTTGGAAAATTCAGCGTCAAGTCTCCGATTCACCATATAGTTCCTCCCCTTGTATGAAGGTGTTCTCCCTGAGTCCATCAAACGCCTTGATCACCTGCGGTGGTTCATCTTGGTATCTGTTTGCCACCATTTTTTTGTACATTATATCAGCTAGATCTGCCATGATATCAACCATGGGCAATCAAGAAAGAAATCTACATTTTTTGTTTCACTCCCAGTTGATTCAAAATCTTGAAATCATATGCTTGCAGCTTCAGCACCCAACATGTGAGCTGTCCTTCCGGTTCAAGAAGATTCTGTAGCCAGTGCAAGGAAGCGTGATCCATTCACTACTTGAAATCTCACCCCATGCAGATATACCCAAACTGTTTGTAAGTGTAGATCACTGCTAAACACTCCCACTCAGTTAAAGTGTTTTTGTCATTTGTGACTGTTTAAAATTCAACTACAGAATGCAACAGGATGTTCCACGCCGTTATCAGCTTCTTCTGAGATAACAATGCCCCAATAGCAGAGAGGGATGCATCAGTTTGTACTATATACTGTTTGTCAAAATTGGGATATTGCAAAATGGGTGCACTTTCTAATGCGGTGCACAATACATTGAAAATGTTCTGGCATCGTTCCATCCAATCAAAAGGAGCGTTTTTAACAGCTTAAAAAAGTGGGGCCTAAATGCAGCTGAAATTAGTATTGAACCGTCAGTAGTACCCAACCA
The DNA here is from genome assembly GCA_022478985.1 of Massospora cicadina. Classification (NCBI taxonomy): domain Eukaryota; kingdom Fungi; phylum Entomophthoromycota; class Entomophthoromycetes; order Entomophthorales; family Entomophthoraceae; genus Massospora; species Massospora cicadina. The sequence goes on from JAKSZP010004601.1 coordinate 14,857, forward strand.
TCACCAGAAGCACCTGAATGCCCCATCTATTCCCTGGCCGAGTCATCTTGCTTATTGCGTCCACCTTAGCCAGTTGTGGTTTAAGATCATTTGAATTTATGACAAACCTGAGGTATTCCAATTGCTCTTTAAATAAATGACACTTTCATGGCTTAATTTAGATATTAGTGGAAGCGAGACGCTGAAACACTTGCTCCAAGTGGACCAGGTGCTCTGTAAATGTCCACAAAAACACATTGATGTCATCAAGGTAAACGAGAACGCAGGACAGCTTTAAATCACCTAAAATTGTATCCATGGCACGCTGTAATGTAGCCAGGGCGTTACACAACCCTCATGGCATGCGAGTTGGCTGGAACAACCCTCTGAAGTGATGATCGCACACTTCTCCTATTCCACAAATGGCAAACCAATCTGATAGTATCCTGGGATCATATCCATGGCAGAAAAATAGTTCACCCCACCAAATCAGTCTAAAGCATCATCAATCTATGGAAGAGGGCAAGAATCCTACTTCATTACACTATTGAGTTTACGATAGTCAATAACCACTCAATTTGTGCCATCCTTCATCTTTATGACGAGCACAGGCGACGCCCATGGACTGTTTGACAGCTCTAGCATTCCTTGCTCAATAAGTTTATCTACTTCGTCAGAGACAGCCTCTTCTGCTGCTTTTTTTTAGTACTAGATGGTCCCAACCCGAGGGGGGATTCATCGATGTGTCTTCTGCTGCTTTTGAACATCTAATTGGTCATAAACAAATGGGAGGGTGATCTCTCATACCTATCCAATGTACCAACCCTTGAGCGCACCCCAGGTCATGATTATCTTTAGCAAAATTATAGCAATAATTTTCAAATAAGGCCATAGCCTTATCTTGTTGTTCCGCCAATAATCCTGTGAGCACTTCCCGTGGTACTACAGTCAGTATGTTAAATGAGGGACGAGCTGGTAGTCTAAGATCTTCCTATGAGCCAAAGTCATGAATACAACGAACTTCCCCAATAGGGACGAAGTGTAGGTAAGCCACCACTTGGTGCCACCTGATCTTTATTGTCTCCTTCTGTAGGTTCGTGAGCAGCACCTTCACCTCCCCATTCCCAGGAAACAATATCTCTGGAGCCACATGTAGTTCGAGCAAGCAGTGTGATAGGCACCAGGATTTCTCCATAAAGCCCCTTAGTGACTTTGATTTTGAGCCCAGTCCCTATTATGCCCTGGTGTCCAGATGGTAAGCTTAAAGGGCGCGTTGTTCGAAGTGGGATTCCTTTATACTCATATATCTGGTTGAGGAGGATCTTAGTCTGCCATCTCAGTCACTGGTAACGAACAGGGATCACTCCATCACTGTATGCTAGATTGACCTGACTGGAGTGGACTGGAATTGTTAGGATTCCACCAGAGGAAAAATATACTGGAATCTGTTGGCCAAACATAGTAAATTATTCTTCCGCCATATCTATCACAACGCCATATTTCCTCATGTAAGCTGCACCAATTAACATATTGTAGTGGTTATTTGGCAAAACCACCGCCGAAGCAGACACCTGGACTGACCCAAATCATAGAGGCAATGCACTATATGCTCCTTCCAATATAGTGCTGTGCGTTCCCGCAGTTCCATATACTACACAATGGTCCACATCCAGTTTCAAAATAAGTATAGCCACCAACTGAGTGGATACTATGTTCACAGCTGCTCCCAAATCTATGATAGTGCGGATTTTTGTGTTTTATACGAATATGTCACAATAAGTACATTCCAAGTAAGAAGAATCATTCGTGTATTGCTTATATATATAAAGGCTTTGTGCTACTTAAAAAGAAGAAATGCCCTTGCCAACTTGAGGATACACACTAGCAATTTTCTCCACCGGAATGGCTACATAAACCCCTACTAAAGGAGTGACATTCAGTGAAGGATCATGTTTGATAATGCCAGTCTGTTCTATGATATGCCACACATATGGCTTCTGCACGTCCTGGCGAAGCTCAATCCAATGGGGTGAGCTTTTACTCATGGAAGCAGAAGCAGGGGTATCCAATGAAAGCTGCTGGTATAATACATCATCCAATTGAGGTTCAAATTTCTACCTGAAAAGATGTTTGGGGATTGTTGGGGACAAGTGAATTGGACTTAGAAGAGATAGAGCATCCCATCTCTACTCCACTTGGGCTTTTCCCTGCTCAATTATCTTTGTTGGCATTGTATACACACATGGGTGGCTAGGGCAATTGGCTGCATAATGCCCTCTTTGTCCGCACTGGAAGCAAGTGTTCATAAAAGGTGTGTGTATATAGTTAGGGGTGGAAGAACCAGGTCAAATATTGCCAGTAAGGTTCCAAGGTCGCGGACAAACTGGTGAAGCATACCTGGGCCGGAAAGGGTCTATTGACTCATGTGAGAGACAAATGTTCCAGCAGCTGATAACCCAGTCGCTGCGGCCTATATCCTGCAAAGGTTGGAGTGGGGGCAACAGCGATTTTTCAGGCCATGTTGTGGCCGCTGTTCATGGTGGAAAGCTGACATAAATCATTCATGATTCAAATGAGTCCGGTATCCTCATCCAACACATGGGACATAGCATTACAGAGCTTCCAATATGGTTTGACAGCTACTGTCATTGCTATACCCACCTCCTCATTAGATAGGACATTGGCACCCAACAACACATGAGCCTTATTAGTTAATCACTCCGCAAACTGTGTTAAAGACTCATTTTTTGAAAAGATATTGTTAAAAAGTCTGCCTTGCATTAGCCATTTTTGCTTTGCCCCCGAAAAAGGCGAATTACAGTCTTCTTCACCTCTATTACGCTACGGTACTGTCTTTATGATAACAAGTAACTTGATCAGCACTTGAAACATCCAACACATATAACAATAGTTTAGCTTTTCATTAATTGAAAGCCCCTCTTTGGCAAGCTCAAACTGCTTGAAAAACCCATGTATGTTACCATCATAGTTAAATGAGGGCAGCCTGTCATGGCATATTTCTTTTTCCTTAATGACCTTTTATAACTTATACTCAGCACAGTCTAGCCGCTCCATTGTGCTGCTCAAAAGGTTGGTAAGTTGGTTGGCATGGTCACCCACCAGAAGCAGTTGGCGTAAGCATGGTTGAGCTGATCAGAAATATTCTTATTCTCCTGAAACAGCACTTTTTGCGCCCGAAGTAAGGTATCCAAAGCAAGCTTTAGTTCCCCATAGTGAGTTATTTCAACCACTGGGGGTAGTACCCTATCAGAGCAAACTGGTTGCGCCAAAAGTACCATTGATGAAATTGTGATTAGTTGATTAATGGGCCCCCTGTAGTGAGCACCACTGTTAATTCTCAGTGTTTGGGCTCAATTCCGCAAAAGTTGTTTTTGCACAGGGTATGAGCCACTGAGCAACCAAATCGGATGATATGAGGATCGCCAACTTATAATAAAATTCAATAAAATATTTATGGAGCTATCACCCCTTATTTTGACCTTTAATTAATATGAATTGCAGACTTATATGCGCGCTCCCTTTTCTTGTAAAAACCTCCTCTCTTTAATCTTCCATCAGATTCTTTATACCTCGGTTTCCCAGCTGGATGCATTCTCAGCTTAATAATCTTCTATTCTTCTTCTCTTTTCAAATTAATCTCATTCATATCATATCTTGGCATAAATCCTCTTGATTTGCCAAATGCCTAATTTTGAAGCGCTTAAATTACCACTACAAGTTTGATTCCAGCAGATTCCATTTATTTCGCCATATTGACCTAGGGCTTATCATCCAGTCATATTATATTTGTGACAAACTCCATGTAAAAATGATTGTGGGATTTCTGGCAGAAAGTCAAATCTAGGTTGACCGCCGACTTATTATAAGGATACTAAACCATTTAAATTAATTAAATAGAGTCAAATCTCATTTTGACTTTGTGAGAGTATTGGGCAGAATCCCTGACAGTATATTAGGTTTAATTTGACCTCAGCAACTTATGCTGAGAATATCAATATATTTAATTAATTCTGATTAAGACAAATCAAGGATCAACATAATCATGGACATTTGAGGATGACGAGTTTTGCCAGTGAGAGTGCTGAAAAATACTAAGCAGGGAAAATCACCAGTGAGTGTTGATGATGCTGGCAATAAATACCAATGATATGGACAGGCAAGAAAAGCTTATAAATAGTTTGATCTCCCTCTTAATAAAAATATCTTCTGTCTTCCCATCTTTATTAAGTTTTTAGTTAACAGTTGTTAGCATAGCTTAAGAAGTGGGACTCAAGATCCCCAGTTGTTAAGTGCTGGGTTGAAACACCTGGAGTGGTCAGCGCAACCAGCTCACAACCTTAAATTACAGATCAACTGTAGAACTAGCTCTATCAGTAGAGCCAGCGATAGATGAGTTGGGATTAGACATGAGGTGAAGAAGTAAGGTGTCAGACTGCCAGGATGGGGGTGGACCACTGTTGCACACCAATAAGGGTTAATCTGCTAAGGAGAAGTTGGTGTCCAGCTGTATTGGGGAGTTGCCCAACTGTAGGAACTAGCTCAATTAGTGGAGCCAGCGTTGGATGAGTTGGGATTAGCCATGAGGTGAAGAAGCAAGGGGTCAGACTTCCCAGGATGGGAGTGAACCACCAGTGCACACCAGAAGGGTCAATCTGCTAAGGAGAAATTGGTATCCAGCTGGATTGGGGAGTTGCCTGAAGTTCTGTAAGGAAAGGTTACCAATGATGGTGAAAAAGCAAGGGCCAGCAGTCTTCATACTGTTTGGCCTGGCACACTAATGGATTCACCTAGTATTGAGAATGTAAAATTATCAACATTGGTGCTCACTCAAAATCGTTGATACTCTCCGAGATGAATTTAAATGAACAATTCCTGGTAGATTCAGTCAGATTAGTAATCAACATTAGGAATACAATTAGCTCTGATAAAAGTGCCTCCAGCTCCCTGGATCTTATCACGGTGAGGGGAGCTAATGTGGAAACAAACCTGATTTATTAATCAGTCTTAACAATGTTGTTATAATGAGTAAATTACATACCTTGACCAACATAGAGAAAACAACACATGTTAAGAGAGATGTAAGGGCTGATTTTATATACAACTGTTTCCACTTAAATTTATAAAAAGACTAATAAGCTGGCCAATCTAAAAAGAAAAAAAAAGAAGAAAAAGAAGAAAAAAAAAAACGTAATATATAAAATATTAGCACTGCAAAAAAATAAAATAAAGCATATATATATATTTAAAATAATAAAAGTATATAACTAAAAAAAGTAAATATATATATATTACTTAATAACTACTTTAGTTTGCACTTGGGGTGGAGAGAGGATCCTTCACCCAAATTGTCAACAGTTCAGGCCAAAATTAAAAATAGGAGGATTCCACGCTTGATTCATCAGCCAGTCCGGCCAAAAAGGATTTAACTCAAGTCTGGTTGGCCAGTTGGGCCAAAATTAATAATAATGTGAATTCAACTCAAGTTTTGTTTCTGGTTTGCCAAAATTCACTATGATGATGATCAGTGAAGGTTAATTGGGAATCATAGGGCTGATGTTTGAGTCAAGTGGGGGATATTTCAAATTTTGTGGTTGACTCAAAAATAAACACTTTGACAGTCCACAGATTGGGCCAATTTCCCACCTAATGCTTGAATTAATAATATAACCAAAACCTAGTATAATAACATGGCTGAGGCCGATTATTTCTATGTGGATTTAATTATATTACTAAATCTCATGCCAAATGTCCCCACACATTTAAATTAACCTTCTCTGCAACTGCTCAGTGGGGTGATCAACTAAATGCCAATTTAATTAATTATTCTATCTGCAGCCCAGGGCAAATACATTCGCACAATTGGGCCAACTACTTTACACCAACCCTCAACAACTAGTCCCAATTATCAAAACACAATCAATTCATTTGTATACAAAATAATTTGGGGACAACCCGAGGTTACATTTAAAAGTCCCATGGACAAGTAAATGAACAAACAACGTTATCAATTTTCCACCTGAGGGCGAAATTTATATGTCAATACATGTAATCAGTATGATAGCACTTACAAAGACTGCCTTAAAGGGGTTACTCAAGATTATCCAGGAAGAGGCTTGCTGACGTCCCAATTAGGGGTGCATCATTTTATTCAATTGAAGCCAAAATTTCACAGAAGGTGTGTTTTGTCATCAGTATGACGAAACTGAAATCCTGAAGATCTAAGACAGCTTTGCATGCTTTTATTACAATTTTTACCTGAATTCCTCCTGATTTCAAGAGTATTTAGCCACCAATGAACCTAATATTAGGTTTTAGTTTTAGGCCGATCTGAGTGGCAAAATAGCTGTTGAAATTTTGTGCTGGATGTGGCCAGGAGATGCCCTAGAGGTATAAAAACTGGCACCTGGCCTAATAACATTATCAAATAATCTAGTATTTTTTTATTTATTTGAGGATGGCCAACCAGGGGACCGACACATCCAATATGTAGGAAGTGAAAGTAAAGAGGGGTGCACATCAAAGTATTGGAACCAGAAAGGCAGGACAAGACATGGTACACTTGGTTGTGGCTAGTAGCCACGGGTTGTGGGTGACTATGGCCTTGAGAGACTTGACAGCTCAAAGGCTAATAGGGTGCACCGCCTATAGAGATTGTGAGGTTTTTGGTGTCGCATCGAAGGAACCAGATTAGGAGCCAGTTACCTATCTGTTTCTTCCATTTTGTTTTAGTGATCCAAGTATCCAGGCTTGGAAGTGGTCAGCCAAGTGGCTGTGGAACCTGACGATAGCTTAGTTAATGTTGTGATAGATCCCGTTGAAGGCATCAAGGGCAATAGTGTGAATGGACCATATTGCAATACTCACAATTAAAGCCCTTATCATCTGGGGGATAGGTAAGATTGTGTTGAGTGCTAGGATATCGCGGGATAGTCGCAATTCAGCTGATGGTGATTGAAGAATAAGTACATCACATTGGCCCAGATAATCTTAAATGGCGGGCACTCTTCTAGGTGGTAGGCCAGCATGTTGTGTCTACCATAGATGGCGCATGACTTGAACATTGAGAAGGTGCAGTTGGCTGTTCTAAACGTATGACGCATGTAGCGCACACTGTGGAGCTCACTTGTGAGGATAAGAGGGGGCAAGTGATGAGGTCCCACACCTTCCTTTGGGTGCGCAAGTCATATGGGACATCTTGTTAATCTGGATAGTTAATCTGGGATAGAGGGAAAGGTGGCAGTGGTGCAGGTGCACTGAGCACTTTTAGTCCTCTGTGGAGTCGCGTATACTCTATTGGAGGGTTAGTATCTTCAGATTGTTGTGCATGGGAGAAACTCCAATCCCTTGTCTTAGGGTGTACAGGACGCGTTTGAAGTAGCGATTGGTGTTGTGCGGTCCTGTGGCTGTTGGATGTGTTGTTAGGTACTTCATCAGTGTTGTAGGGTTGTATGGGCACCTCAGATGTAGTGCCCTTGAAAATTTAGTTTGGGCTGCCTTGGCCCAGTGGGGGGATGGCGAGTTGTGTGACGTTGTTATAGCTATCTGGGAGCCAAAGATTTGTGTTGTTATCTGTGAAATTGAGCAGCCCCATCCCACCTTTCTTCCGTGGGCCATACATGGTCAACATGACTGGTGCGCGGTATCCAGACCACAGCCAGTTCTGCAGGAGCTTGTATACTGCGTTGGTAAAGTTTGTGGAGAAAGGAACTGCATGAGCAGCAAACCATAGCTTTGACAAGATCAAGGGATTTGGCTAACACAGCCCTTCTAACTAAACTAGCTTTACTCCTCTGCATGCTTGTCATTCTTTTTGTGATGTTGTCCATTATTTTGGTTTCTGTAGTATCAAGTGCATATCCGCCATCCAAAAGCCATATTCACAGATGACGGACTTGGTTGGTGGCAGGGTGGGGTGCAAAGGGCAAGCATAGTAAATTTATTGGCGTAGGTCTTTGTTTTGTGGTAGGATGTGCAGTGGGTTGGTTTGGTCGGTTGTGGGAGGGGGGTCCAATTTGAGTTGAATTTGCCCATTACAATTACCTCTATTTTCTGTTTGTTCAGCTTGGCGTTAATCAATTACTCATATTGGTGAATAATGCGCTCAATTGCTCTGGCATCCCTATTGCCTGAGACGCTGACTACACAGTCATCAGCAAAAGCGAGCATTTTTGTTGGTGGTTGTCCTTCCAACCTGATTCCAGAAAGCTTGGAGTTTACTATGCGGAGGTGAGGGTCAAGGCTGAAATTGTATAATAGGGGGCTAAGTGGGTCGCCTTATTTGAGGCCCCTTTGTGGGGTGATGATGTCAGTTAGGAAGCCCGTTCCTCTGATTACAAACCTGGCTGAGCGTGTTAGGAGGAGCGCCCAGTTTATAATGCGGGATGGGAGGTTGAAGTCCTTTATACATTGTTCCAAGTAGTCCCAATGCACTCGGTCATATGCTTTCTTTTGATTTAGGAAAGCAAGGGCGCCTGCGGGGTTAGCTTGGCAGATGTTGGCTATAGTGTGAATGTTAACACAAATTGAACGATTGGGGATAAAGCCAAACTGATGGGGGGAGAGGGCTGTCTGTGCAATGTAACCGAGACGCTTAGCTAAGATATTTATTAGTATTTTAGTATTGGTGTTGGAGAGAGAAATTGGACGCCAGTTGTTTAGGTCTGCCTGGCCTCCTTTTTTGAAGAGTGTGACCACATATGCATCTTGGCCGCCTGGTAGAAGGGCTGTGTCCTCTAGGCACTTGTTCATAGTTGCTAGTAGTACTGGTGCAATGTAGTCAAAATATTTTTTGTAAAACACATATGGGAGTCCATCAGGCCCAGGGCACTTGTGGCGCAGAGTTGATTTTATTACCTCCCATAGTTCCTCTCTAGTGATGGGTTTAGCAGGGTCTGTTTTATCAGCTATATTATCAATATTAGCATATGATGGATTTTTTTTATTTTGGTAGGTGCCATGAAATCCGCCATGTACAGGTCTGTGTAAAACCATTGTAGTTTGGATGATATTTTGGATGATGTAGATGCCAGTGTGTCATCTGTTCAACGGACCTGTGTGCACGTTGCCAAGACTGAGATTGGTCTAAAGCAGCGGAAGAATTGGGCCGTGTGGGTTTCACCAGATAGAATGTATTTTGATTTGTGCCATACTTCGATATAGTGCTGGTGTTTTCTAAAGAGGGAGTTGACCTGTGCAGATGTTTAAAACCACAGGCGTCCCCATTGAGGATGTATCCCTCGCGGGGTGTGTTGTTTTCTGAGTGTTGGAGCTGTCTGATAGCCTTATTGATTGTCATGGACCTTGCGGTCAGCTTTCTGGAGTTCAAGTGATAAGCTTTCTCGATTACTCTAGTCTTGAAAAGTTCCCACTCGGCAATAGAGTTCCCTGTAGGTGGTCGTTTTTTGTCTGTGTTGTTATCACCTTCTCAATCCAAAATCTAAGCTCTGGGAGGTGGATGGTGCTTTGATGAACTTTATGCCAGGTCGGTGGCTTTTGGTATTTTGTCATGGATGATAATTTTATTGAGACCATTTGGTAGTCAGAGAGGGGGATAATCGTTGTTGTAAAATTTGATACATGGTAATAGAATTCTATGGGGGCGAGCATCAGGTCAATCTGGGTCATTGAGATCAGTTGGTTGCTATTGTAGTGGGGCCTCGTCATGTTGGCCAGTGTGGTGGCCTGTTTGGGGATGGTGTCATACAGACCCAGCGTTGCCCTTAGTATGCAAAGTTTATGAGTGGCCGTGGGGTATGACCTTTGTTTTGGGCAGTGGTCAGTTATGGGATTAAGCCAGCAATTGAAATCTCCCGTGAAAAATGTTGTCTCAGAAAAGGGGAAGAGAGGATATTGGAGAAAAATTTTTGGCAGTCGTTTGGATAATTTGGGGCATAAATGCACGCCACGGTGAAATTTTCTCCATTCCACTCAAAATTTGTTAGAAGCAGCCGTCCCTCCAGGAGGGAGGATGTGCTTTAGATATTAACTGGGGGATTGCGGTTGGATTAAATTACCACCCCACAGTGGTACATCCAAAAGGATTCAGCCAGGAGGAGCATGGTTGACCATGACTCCTCCTCCCTCAGTGGACAGTGGGGTTCTTAATGGCCAAGATGTCCATGGGGATATTTTGCAGGAAAGCCATTTATTTAACCCAGGATGTGGTGGCTTTGGCTCCCACGATGTTGAGCGACCCTATGGTGATTGCAGTAATCCGCACATCAGGAACATTGGGGCGACCCACTGGGGTCACCCCATTCCTTGGCAGCGTTGGTCATACTATGAGTTTGGGGCCTATTAGACAGGATGGTTCCAGCATTGTGCTCAGTGGTCATAGCGTCAGTTTTGTTTGTTTTCTTTGGGCTCATATTACTCCGTGGAGTTTGGCTCTGGAGTTAGTTGTGTTGTGCCCCACCAGCATAAAATTTTCCGTACTTACCTGTGGGCTAGATGTGTAGAAGCTAGGTGTCAGGGCAACTAATTTTTGTGTGGGAGCGTTGTCACTTTGTGATTGGCTGGGATGATCTTCCATATCATACTCATGGACCACGTTGCTGGGTGCATGTGATTGGCTAATAGGATCCACAGTGGTGCTAGGAGGGATCTGCTTCAGTGTAATTGGAGGTGTCTAATTGGTTGTGTTTGAGAAAGTTGCTTTGATTTTGTTGAATTTTATGCGGGGGGTCTGAAAGGTTATTTCGCCACGCTGCCATGGCATCCAACTGGATCTAGTCCAGGGAAATTGTGGTGTGGGCTTGGGTTTTGGCAGAACTCGCGGCCTGCTTGCTGGCAGCCTGTGCGCAATGGCGATCCTTGCAAAAAATAGGTTCAACTAAAGTAATTTCGGCTCTTTCATCCCAGTGGAAGGCATAAGTGGCGTCCTTTATTTTACCAAAGGTTGAGCTCGTTTCATCCATATCATACTCACAAGATTCTGGTGCTTCTACCCCACATTTGATGGGGCACGCGTGGTCTTTGCGGCCTAGAGCTGAGCAGAAGTCGTAGATGAGCAGAGTATATTCTGGTGTGATGCGGAAGGGGTGAGATATGCTGCCATCAGGGAGATTGATCGTTGCCATGCGTGGAATTAGGGTGATATTTTTTACCACGTCCTGGTCAGGTTCAATAATGGCTATTGCCTTCCCTGTGCATAGGTGAGGCAAGAGGGGGATTTTTTTGAATTCAAATTGTTTAATTTCGCCATAACTTTCTAAGCCCATGCAGAGCTCATCCTTGAGGATATATCAGTGCACGGTGCTTGGGAGTCAGTTGAATATGATGAACATATCATTTGCCTCATTCCATCATGTGCGCACCATGAGGATAATGCGATCTTCATTGTGAATTTTTATAAAAAGTTTGGTTTTTGCTGTATCTGCTGCTTCCTCCGCGGTAATGAACCCAACATCCACCCATCCTCTATGTAAATTTTTAAAATTTACCAAGACAGTGTTTGGGAAAGTCACGGAGAAAAACTTTCCCATTTTTTCCCATGACTTGAGGGAGGTATCGCCGACCATAATTCTAAGGCTGTGCTTGAGGGAGGACAAGGGTTGGGAATGTTCAATTTTTGTGAAAGCGCCCATTTTTTGTAAAAATTGCAAAACTTCAGGTGCAGCATTAAGATCACCCTTTTTTGGGGGGGGGGTTATCCCAACATTCTGCCAGGACATCTTTCTCCGATGGGTTTGGTGGGTTTAGGGCCTTTTGCGCTGGCCACTTTTGCCCAGCTGGTGTTGGTGCAGACAAATCTGCTCATTTTCTTGGTTGATTGTCAAATTTAGATAATTTGTGAAGAATTGTGTTACTAATAGTGATAGTAACAGGAAAGAAAAGCCTCTAGTATTAAATAAAAGCTATTTATTTAATCTTTGTTTCATCTGTATATAAAGTCACTTTTGGAGAGTGTCAGCAAGCTGGGATCTCAGGATCCCCAGCTTGCCAATTTGCCCTCCTCAGCTGAAGTTCCTGGTTGCGAGGGGAAAATTAAACCCTAAAATTAGCAAGAAAGGATGGAGCCTTTTTTGTATGCCTATTGCTTTTATAAACGATTCTAAAACCATAAGCAATTGGCCAAATAGAGAATTCACTGGCCAAATTTTATCCTTTTTTACCGTTCAGGATTTAATTAATCAAGTGAGCAATCCTCAGATTTTGACAAACTTGTTGAATTAAATTGATAAGATCATCATGTAAGTTTTGAACCAATTGAGTAATGCAATAATTAAATGAGGATTGATTTAAGTTAAAATTGCAACGGGAATTTCTTCTTGCTTATTCTCAATTACTTTATACTTAGTGGTTAAGTGGTCAAGAGTATAAGATAGCATAGCAAACTGAGTTGCTTGATTCAATTGATTGGCATCACATAGAGGATGAGCATTGTCAATACCATCTAATAAATTGGTTAGAAATTAGCTGGAATAATCAGGTGGCCTTCCAAAAGATAAGAAACATCTCAGAGCTATGGTTCATATTTGGCTTTCTAAAGCTTACACTCTTGTTACTAATTCATTCTGATTTTCAGAGTCAGGAAACAAAATCATAGAATAGGGGATCAGGGGTCCTAGGGGCCTTTGAGGAGCATCACAATCTACAGGCCTATGGTGACCCTGTTGACCCACATGGTTTTTGAGGCTAGCTCACCACTAGGCCCCTGTGTCACAGAGGGAGAACTGGGTGGCCCTAGAGGTCCAGGAGGACCAATAGGACTGGGTCTATTTTCACAACTATTATCCATAATTTTAGGCGAGTTGCTGAAGTAGCACGTCTAATTCAACAAAAATTGTTCCTAATATTTGGTTCATAACTGTACTAGTTGAATAGTAAACTCCCCTTCAAGAGTAGTTACTTGATGATGGATAGGTTCAGCGCCTCGTTACCTGTTGATATACTTCCTGACTAAATAGCTCACAACTCCATTACAAATGATATGTTGATTGTGCAATTCATTGATTTCTCTAATACAATCAATTATGGCTTCTCAAATATCATGACCAAAGTTAGAAGCTGTTTCAAAAAGAAGATAATTTGAAAAAGAAACTGATGTACCATAGTCAAATGGCGTTGAATCTCCAGATGATGTAGCCCTGAGATATGAAGTAAATAATGAATGGCAGGATGCACGTACTGCCAGAGATACTGCTCAGTTCTGGACAACCTGCCTTCATTATGTTGTTAGACATCTCAGTTATATAATTCTATCATATTAGATGAAACCTTGGATGCTCATTCTCATTAGTAGTGCTCCTTGATGAATAGCCACTTTTATTAAATCTTTAATTTTTTTGAAACTTCAGCAGGCTAAAATCGATAATCTGTTTGGTTAGGGCCATCTTAGTTTGAATTCGTAGACACTTGAAAATGAAGATCACTAATATTAGCAGAAGATATTCCTGACTGTTAGTATGTAACCATTGCTAGATTCTCATCAATACTCTGAAGGAGGTCTTTCTTTGCTAAAAATATTCATTGTTGTAAATTTGTGCTTTCATCAGGTATCCTCAGAAGTGAGCCTAGAACGGAGCAACAGTATTATAATTTCTATGAGAAAAATTTGATATTCAGGCGCTACAAAGGCTGCAAAATTAGGAGTTTTGTGGCTCTAGAGAGAGATAGTTTAAGGTATCAAATCATTAGTTTTGTTCCAATAAAGAATTTTATGCGGAATAATGAAATTCAACTTAAAAAACTTTTCACTCTCTTCTCAATCACATCTGCAACATATTCAAAGCAAACTAGTTAAGTTTGATAATCTCTTTGAGAAGATTAGTGTGCACCCAATGTTGGGCAGCAGTTGGGCGAGCAAAGTAAAGGGCACAAGCGCGGGCCCTACATCACACTTTTTTTGTAGACTCCCTGGCAATACCAGCGGCCTTGACAAAAGTAATAAAAACTCAGCAGCTAGTATTTACCCAGAGAATTTGATCTGGAAAAGAAATGAAGCCAATTCATCAAACGTCTGAATTTCCAGCCCCTGTTGTCATTAAAGAATGGAATTTGAGTATTCTTGGATATTCAACAACTGGCTCTTTGGGAAAAAATTATGTGGAGATGTGCACAATTATTTTACAAATGCAGTATACATTGCACCACACTCCATGTCCTGAAGTTGGTTGGAACTTGGGTTTGAAAATAAACAATTAGTTGACAAAGCCGCACAGTGCATTGGTGGTAGACCTCATGGATGATCAAAGGGTGGTTGAGACAAAGTGCACTATTTGGAACAAATCAAATCAAATTTTTGGTACATTAAACTTCCTCTTCACAAATATTAAGCGCACAGTGCTGGAGCATTACCTAATGGCTGGGCTTAAGGATTGTGGGAAATTCAATCCTTTGAGATGCAACGCTTTATGCTCATACTGGACCAGTCTATGGGAAAAGCGATTGCAGTACTCACTCTGTCAACAGTGTTTTCAGAAGATTTTACCCAAATCCCCCACACCACTTTTGTGTTCATTGACTGGCAGGAATCCTGCCCATTCCATGTCACTGTGGATAGTGCGCCCCCTATCTGCATCTTTCGCAACGCTTTTTGTCACAAGGACCACAACTTCTTAACTAAGGAGGGCATCACACAAAATGAAATCATACCCAAAGCAATGAGCAGTGCGGACACCCATTATGATCTGGTAATAGACACCAACGCCGCCTTCCCTTAGGCGTTCAGGGCTTGTTATACTCAGGTCAAACCTGTGTCCCTGCAGGAGCGTAAGAAGGCCAAGCAGGCCCGCAGGGTAGCAGCCATGGCTGCTTCCATGATCCCGCCTGCCCAGACCAAGGATGACATCAAGTCATTCACTGCGGAAGTGGCTCATGAGTCCGTTCACTAAACAGATTGGGCCAATCAACCTGATGACCCAATGAGTGAGTTGGATATACCCAATTAATGTTACCAAGCCTCAATCAAACCTGATTCTACCACCCATTTTCACCCCAAATTTGGGTCGACCTGCAATGATGCACCGCAGGAGCACAGCAATTTTAAAACTAAACAAAATTAGAAAAAAATAACGCCAAAACCGCAACTACAGCCAAAGTGCCAAAGTCCCTTCAAACCTCCATGTATATAAAAAGTGTATTAACACAATACAATACTACTGCTTTTGCCAAAACAGCAATGGAAGGCCTAGGGGGCCCTTTCCATAGCACCTAAGTTGCAATGGGGAGCCTTCACAATATGGACATTGAACATCGCTGGACTCGAAGCCTCGCAGTCCCAGCCTAGAAAACTGAGTTTCATAAAAATAATTTATCTGGGAAATCCTGACCATTCAGGAAACCCACTGTCCTATGGTGCCGAGGAAACATAAGCAACCATGCTCCTCCCCTCCCTTTTCTTTTGGTTGCTATACTATGGGGTGCTTATACATGCAATCCATAATTTTAAAATTTATTTTCTAAACATTATTACCTTGATGGCCATGTGCTTGTGGTGTCCTTCTCATGGGACAATGAAGAGCATGCCATCATTTATCTTTATACCATGACCAGTTCATGGGCTCTCCATAAATTCATATCAGCCATTTCTTCCCTCCCACTTCCTCATAACCTGTTTGCGGTGGGTGACATGAACTGGTGGGTAAACCCAGCCACTGAACGCTGGCCTTATTTTCTTGCCCACCTTCAGGGTCATGTAGAACTTTGCGTTCTAAAAGCCACTTTGGGGCTGTTTGGTACCATACCTAAACATGCACCGCTGAACCTCAGCATTTCTCATCCCCATGTGCACAACGGTCAGCTGAGGTCTATGTCTGTGTTGACCTTAATATTGCCCCGTTGGACTTTTGGTCTCAGGTTGCACACTTTACGATGACAAAAATTGATTTCTCTGACCTCAGGTTAGTGTCAATTTCATTCTCTTTGGAGCAACCAGCCACACAGGTGCCAAAGTGGTGCAAGCTTTGTACAGTCAAGATCACGTCACTAAAGTTTGCCTCATGGGTAGACACCCAAACTTTGGCATTGGAGTTCACCACACCGTTCTGTGAGAACCCAATTTCTATTTGGTCAACATTCAAAGTGAACACCATCCTCCAGGCATGCCACCTAGCATTGCGTCACTCTCAGGATGCTTTGGAGGCCATTATGCGAACGCTTAAAGAAGTGACCACCTAGAATCTAACGTCCCTGCTGCAGGATATAGCACAGCTTAAGGCCACAAATGGGCTGAAGTGTCTTCTCGCCTTAACACACTGGTAAGGCAACACAACCATCGCGTTTGTGTGAAGTATAAGGCAAAAAACATAACAGTAGGCGACATGTGCTCCAACTATTTTTTCAAAAAACTCTTTGCACCACGACAGAGCTTGGCCTACACAAAGGTGAGACTGCCAAACCATTTTGTCACAAATACTCCAACTGAAGTGACAATTGAATTTCAAAATTATTACTCTGAATTGTATCACTCTGATCCAGTCAAACAGCTGAAGTTGCTGATTTTCTTGAAAGTGAACATATCCGCACTATTTTCCATTATTCAGAGTTAATGAGTTTATTTTCTCAGGACGAACTCTGGTATGCCAATCATGGTACACTGCACAGGAAATGCCCGGGTCCAGATATTCATTATGAGTTCTACAAAGAAATATTTTAATTATTTCTCTCTTTGTTGCTTGCCTCAATGAACCAGTGCTAATTGTAAACTCACCTCCTTCCTGGGGGCCAAGAGGATTTCACAAATGACGTTTAAAAAAGGGAATAGGCTGGACTTGGACAACTGGCGCCCCATTTCACTTAACAACAATGGTACTAAGTTATTTACTAAAATAATGGCCAACCGCCTAGGGGAAGTTGCCTCAAATCTCAATTCCTATGAGCAATTTGGTTTCAATTCCAAGCAGTCTATATGGGACAACATCAACACTGTAGTGAACTTCTGAAAATCCATAGCTACTGGGGCACTTGTTTTTTAGACCAGCAGAAGGCGTATGATAGTGTCAACTGGGATTAACTCAAACCCTGCCTCAAGTTCCACCTAGCCAATTGTTTCACTAATTGGGTGATGTTTCTTACGTCTCTGCCACATTTTCTGTGCGTGACCCTGGAATCCTCACTAATTTAGTTCGCCCTCAAAGGAGCCTCCTCCTAGGAGTCTCTTTGAGACCACTTTTTTATAACTTCAGCCTTAACCCACTTTTACGCAACGTAAATGCCCACCTTACTTAGTCAAAGTGAAAGCCCAAGAAACATCAAGATGTTGCTTTTGCAAATGATTGTGTGGCTGAAGTGTTAAACAACCAAGATTAACGCGCGCTTGAGTCTACAATCCAGGTTTACTCCAGGGTATGTAATGCTGTACTTAAGGTTTTTTCTACCAAAATCATCTAACTTGGTCATTTCCAAGCCCGCTGGTCTCCAGCACCCAATTTATACTTGTTTCTTCAGCTAGCACACGGGCTCACTTGCCCAACTTAACCCATACTGCCCCGCTTGTTCTCCCTTTTGTGCTAAGACCCATTGCGGGTTTGGTATACCATTTCTGGTGTGGCTGAAGGTGGAAGCGTACACCTCAACAGTGATGGAGCACCATATCCTGGATAATTTCACAAAATGCATCGCTTCCCTCAGATCCCACCAAACTTCCCTCGCAGGCTGAGTTATGCTGGTCAGCACTATGCTCCTATCTAAAGTTTGGTTTGTGGCCCATGCTATCGCCTATTACCAATTCTTCTTCACCTCGTTATATGCCCTCCTGCAAGAGTGGCTTTGGTTAGGCCACCCACCGCCTGTGCGTCTGGATGTCTTGTTTGGCCCTCGCCATAGTGGTGGTATAAAATTGTTCAACTTTGAGGCCCTTGCTGACAATACTAGGCACCTGGATCGCTGCAGTCACCAATCCCCACACTCCAGGCCCAACACTGGTCACGTGCGGCCTGGTCCAATTTTTCCTACACCCTGGGCCTCACAATCCTACTCACCTCCACTCTCTGTTAAAATGTCTTGCCTCACTTCCCTCTTCTAGAGGCCCACATGGTTTGTCGCCTCCCTTCAAACGAATTCTCCTCTCCATGCGGAGTGCTGAGTGGAGAATTCACATCAGTGGACACATCATTGTGAGAGGGCGCCCTACTCCCCACTTCACACAGAAAGTATAAGGCCAATCCATCCTGAATATTGTGATACCAAGGAGGTTCCCTATCATAGCCAAGATGGATTATCTAGACGTGTTGGACATTCCCTACTCCTTAGAAACCTAGAAAGCCATCTGGAAGTACTTCCACCACCCTCTTACTCAACAGTATGTTCATCCCCATGTGCGACGCTGCTTGAATGGGGTATACCATAATTCCAAGATATCCAACGCGTCACACTCCTCGTGTGTTGCGCGTGACCAATATGGGAATTTGGTCCACTGTCTGGAAGAGTGCCCTCCATCAAAAACAATCTGGCGTGAGATTCAGCATCTCTTTTTCCAGGAGCAAACATAGCCCTTCAGCCTATCAAAGGACATCTTCGCCTTGTCCTTGAATTCCCCTATAAAACCTTCCCTTCAAGCCATAGTGGAAGCAATTGCAATGTGGACTATCCAAATGGTTGTCTTGTATGCCATCTCAGGCTTTACTCCTATCCTCCAGGAAGCTGTACGCCTATTCCAGTTGCACCTCATGGATTACTTTCAAGCATGTTTGTTTGGGTACCTATTATCCCGTTAAAGACAGTTGATCTCTCCTGGTTTCCAGTTTGATTTATCACTTCAGACCCTTGCTTTCATACGTGCTCAATAGTGGCATAAGCCTCTTCTCATGATACCCCTCTTCCTTTATTTGTCATTCATTCTGGCAACAGGAGACATCATTAGCTTCTCTGGGGTGCCTCTAGCTTTTAGTTAGCTCTAGTTCTTTTCCATATTGGAAGTGTCCACTCATAGTCGGCTTTCCCTTATAAATTTAGATTAAATGATAATCAACCTTTGGTGACCAAAAGAAAACTTCCTGATACAACAGATGTGGTACTTAATTAGTTAGAGTTTTTAGATCTTATAGGAAGGATGTAGTAGATTTTCATAAGGATCTTCACGCTTCAAATGAGGTAAGCTCTTTTTTGTTAGAGGACTGATATGGCTGATTATCCAATTTGATACTATTTTTGTTAGATAAAATCAACCTTCGCCACGTGGGATCAACCCTTTTGGAATGCTTAATCTCCTCAGAAGGATTAGCCTTTTCAGGAGGATGAGACTGATAACTTCAAAGAACTTATTGTTGGTCTAAAAGTAGTCAGATATATTTCAAGAACTTTCTATAGTCTTATTAGAATGAGACGCTGAACCTCAATATTTATTAGAATTGAACATTGCAGGTGAATTTCAACACCTAACTAAGTTAATCATCATATCTCTTACTTCATTAAAACCATGACCAAGGACGAGAGAAGTTATAGTGTTATGGAAATGGATTGTCTGAATGTGCCATTGGTCTTGAGCATTTCGCCTCTTCCTCTATGGGAAACACTTCATGATTTTAACCATAATATGTAGATAAGATGGTTTTTAAGAATTTGGGACTCCAATGAAAGACTTTTTCATTGACCCTCAAGCTACAGAATTTATTATTTTTCTATTGTAAATAAGGAGGGAGCAACCATCAGAATGCCAATGTTTACCCGCTTATCCGTACATACATTATTTGATTCCAAAGATTGGGTTTACAAGCTGATTAGGCAACCTGAGAAGTGGGATCAAGAGACTATTAAAATTTATATGTTAACTAAATCAAATGATGTATCAAACATAAATTGAGGACGGGTTGCCTTATAAATGCGTAGGTATGACATAACTACCTTATGTACACCTCATATCTCAGAATTTGGCCATCCTGGAGGCTTATATCATTATGAATCATGGTGCTCTACAGAAAGTCTATCAGTGTCTTGAGAATCAATGTTACTGGGAGGGCATGACCAAGTTTATCCATGGTGTTATTAATTGCTGTTACATTTGCCTAGTCAAGGTCCTTCCAGTCTAGTAAATAAACATCAAGTCTTTTAGCCAAACTCACTTTTTTGTAATGTCAATATTGATGTTATTGTACCTATGCCTACTGCCATATATGAACACACATACATTATATTAAGTATTTTACAAAATTGGTTATTCAGATCTTTAGTCTTTATCACCGCTAAGTCTGCTGCCTCATTATTATTGAAATTAATTTTCACCTATCATAGTAGCTCATACGTTCTTCTGGTAAATTACGATACAAATTTCCTGTCACAGGTGGTAACTGAACTACAATTGCTGATGAGGCCATATCTAGCATTTACAGCCACCGTTCTCTTCAACTTATGAAGGCTTTAAAGCTAACTATTGTTACAGTTATTTATACTCCATAAAATGACACAATCTGATCCATTTTAATGGAACAAGTATCTTCCTAGAGCTCTAATGGCTTAACAAGAAAGCTTTCAAAAAATTATTTAGATGACGCCATTTTTTGGTCAATATCATTGAGACCTTTTGTTGCAAAATTAACTGTGGGCTCCGCAAGTGTGCCTGGCCAACCAGTATGAAAATAGGGTGACTCTTTTTTCATTTAGCCTTCATAAGCGTACCAGCCACTTAGGATTCTGCGTCCAACCCACCAACACAGCAGATCAACGACTTCATCTTAGCCCCAGAGCCCATGGTGTACCCCTGGCTAGTCCTGCCCCATCCTGGGCAAAGCACTCACACGCTGCCCCACCATCCTGATCCTTTGCCAACCCATCTGGGCATGCCCTGGTGAGCCTTGCCCACATCCTTGGCAGCCAAGAACTCCCACGCTCACCCCGCAGGGTTCATGGCAAGTCATCAATGTTGTTGGTGCCCAGTTGGCCAGGTTCCTGCCTGTTCCTCCTATGACTGAGGTAAGGGAACTGGCAGCGTCAGCCACTCCAGGTGTGTCACCTCTTGCCAACGTCAGAGATATCCACACCCATCTTATAATAAACTAGATGACAAGCAACTAATAACTAAAATAAGAATAATCAATAAGAGATATGTTTATTTAAAAAGAAGAATGACTATTTAGACAGTAGGCTACTTCAAATATTAAACTCTTCGGTCATCCAAGCTGCACTTATATAAATTCGCTGTCATCATGGTAACAAATCACTCTTAATCTGCTCATCATTTCACTGAATATTAAGTTAGGTCGATCCATCCTCTGCACAAGTCGCCAGTTGACTTTATATAAATTCATTAAATAAATACAGCTTCAAAAATCAATGGCATGAGTCGCTGGTGTTTCAAAATTAGCACCAGAACCATATTCAGATGCTTGGCAATGGATTTATCAGCCCTACACCATAAACTCACACAATTGACATTTTCAGGTCAATTGGAAGCAAATCTAGATTCCGCTGAACCTAAATTTGAATTAATATCTATAACATAAAATATAATCAAACTTGGCAATTAGCTGGCAAACATGACCAACTAATTGAAACCCTTAGCTCTAATATTATTGGAAGGATCCTTCTGTTTAATTTTATGACACCCCATTTTTCCTTTTAACGCCAAGAATATACTAGAAACTTCTACTCCTGACATAGACAATTTAACTATGAGGAGACTGGCAGAGGAGATCATTAGGATTTAGGCTCTTTTGGGCGAAGTTCCTAGGGATTACAATAAAAGAGAAATTAAAAAAAATTTTCTAGAATACCCGTCATACCTAAATATTTCTTGAAGGCTTGGTGTCATGGAAACAGAAAGATAACTTTTGACCTGCCTGCAAGTCTGGATGCTGAAGCACCCAAATGACAAACCAAAATGCCAGAGGCACTTCCGCTTGAGCAACTGTTCTTAGAACATTTTTAAATTTTGCCAACAAATGCCCATGGCCATAGTTGTGAATATTTCATAAAAACGGCAGAAGAAGTTTAGACTGGCATGCCAGTTGAGATGCGTGAGAACTCAAAAAACAAGCCAGAATGTCAGAAGTATTGCCGCATTTATGACGTTGTATGGAGCCTTGTATTAGGAAATAATAAACCGTTGGTGTAGGGCAATTGTGAACAGCAAACTGATAACGAACCAAAGGGAGGTAACATAACACTGGGGGCCTTGCGCAGGGGGCGGTACCACAGGATTTGTGTCACAAGGTCACTAGTGGTGGTTTCAATTCAACTGAGGAGACAAGGGGATGGATCCTTGTTTGGAAATGGTGGATGAAAGGTTACAAGATCCCAGTATATTGGTGATGGATATTCAAAATGATGGGGTTGAATTGATAGAAGTATCTGGATCGCTGAATCAAGTTGATGATGGTGGGGCCATAGTGACCATCAGTACTGAGTAAAGCAAATCTGGTATAAGAACTGACAGGCCACCAGAGTAAAGCCATAGGTAATGCGGCCATAAGGATATCAATAAAGTCAAAAATTGATAGTTTTTTTGTGGAAAATTTTTGTTTAAAGGAAAGTGAAGAAAAATCGACCAATAATTTTCTCAGTGTGATGCAACTTATTAAATAGTGGTCAATTGATATGTGAACAAGCAGGGATTGGGTCCCTCAAGTTTGACCTATCCAGAGAATTATTTGGAGATTGAGAAGATAAGCTCATTGGGAATTGACATTGAATAATTCAGTGGCAGGCTGAGTTGCTGTCAGTTCAGCCTCAAATGGCCAACTGAGGCATGACTGTGTTTCCAACAGTTGGCATGACGGCCTCTGGCCTGACGAGAAGCAGGAATCACCCAGGGCCACCCCATGTAGGGGCGGTCCCGAATTGGTTGAAAATGGGTTTGTGATGCCCAACCCGCCCATGCCCGGTTGTTGGGCCATTCTTTTGGTCAGAAGCGTTGTGTCAGCTACAACTTCAGGTTTACCAGAAGGAGACTTCAACCTATTTTTGTCAATGGTGTCTGATGCTACTAGCTGCATGTCAGGGATCATTCCTGAAGATTTTTGAGAGGGAGTTAATTTTGATTATCGCACTGCTGGCCAAATCAAAACTGTTGGCAATTCTGACTGATGATTCAATCTTCATCACTTTTTAACTATGTGGATATTAATATTCAGGCTTGTTTCCAATCGTTTTTATACCAATTGACTTCAGTTTGGCGATCTCAGTGCAGATTTCCTTGATCCAGCGGATATGTTTGGCTGAGGTGAGTGTGGGCACCAGGGGAGGAATCCAAAGAGGGAGCGCTGTTACCCAGCACTTGTCTACCCGTGGGAGAGGTCACCCTGGGTAACGAGGGGTAAAGTCACCCTCTTTGGAACCTTTTTACTCAGAAATGGGAAGAGAGCCCAATCAACACACAGGGGACGTTCCCCGGGACTTACAGAATATAAATCTAGTGATAAACCAAAAAGCATGGCCCCAGGGCCTGTGGGTTTTTGAAAAAGTTTGGTTGGGAGGGGTGGTTTAAATTTCATGACTGGGTTGGATTTGAAAAGTGGGATTTTATTGGAAATGTAAAATTATAAGATCACTATCATTTTTCTCAATGTTCTAGGACTGATTAAAATAGATGATTAAATTTAGAAAATAACTAAGAAAAAGCTTGGTATTGGGGCCCTCAAGATTCGACCTATCCTAGCAATCTTAGAGCAAGGGGGAATGAAAATGAACCAGATTAGATTTTAAATCAAAAGAGTCAGCAGTGGGCCAAGTAACTGCCAATTCAGCCTCAGATTCCCAAGTTGTGTATTACAACACTTTTGATGGTAGCTCAATGATGTCTTACCAAACAGGCAATGGGAACCTCCTAGGGACACCCCATATAGGGGCGGTCCTAAGAAGTAGGAACAGGTTGGGATACCCAACACGCCTGCACCCCGTCAATTTGGCGTCCTTTCATTCAAGAGAGATTTATCAAACAACAATCAAGAGATGAGAGGGGAGGGTTTGGAAATGATGGCGACTCTCAACATTGACCCAATACCATCAGCAAGTTTTCCAAAAATGTAACATAATTCAGATCTGCTTTATAGGGTACAAGCCTATCAGGCTTTGTTTCCAAAGCTTTGAAGGCAAATTTTTGAATTGACAATATTGTTCTCCAATGACTCAATACTATTGGTGAGTCTTGCTGCGGGTTAGATTAAAAACTTTCTTTTTGGCAGATACACACCCATTGGGCTTTGTTCTATGTTTTTTTGAAGCTTGTTTAAACTGAAAACATATCTTTCTGTGGATCAATGCTTCTGGAGAGTGTGGATGAGGATTTGACTCTTTATACTCCATTTCCTGAATGTGCGCGACCATTGGGCTTTGTTGTCATGGGTTTTAGGTTTTCAGATATTTCAGCGCAAATATCTTCAATTTGTCATACTAATTCAGCAGAAAAAATTGTGGGGATAAGCAGCAGAATCTTTTTGAGGGATGGCTATTACCCAGAGCTCATCTACCACATGGGCGAAATCACCCTGCGTGATGAGAGGCACAGCTGCGTTCTTAGGACATTTTTGGTGGGGAATGGGAACAATGTCGGTCTAAGCAGAGGGGACGCTCCCCTGGGGTTACATTTGGTGCAATTCTACCATCACTGACCTTGAGGATGAGTCCAAATTAATGATGTACTATGATCTGGGCCCTATTGAGTAATATACTACCTTGGCCTCATTACTTTGATTAGTTCCATCTAGTTGGGTAGTGATGATAATTGAATCATAAAAGGTTCTCCAATGCTACTTACTCTCTTGGAAAGATCTTGAGAAGGTATTGTCAGGAAAGACTAAATTTTAATCCATATGGATATAAACCAAACCTCTGAAGAGTTGTCCATTGACCAATGGAAAATACCACTTATTGAATACATTGATGGAATTTCTTCTCCAAGGATGCAACGGTTCAAATCATGATTTGTAACTTTCTCATAAGATAAAAATAGTCCAATCTTTTCAAAAACTAAAGACAATGCTCCCGTGAGGATTAGGGAAGATCTTCCCTAGTAAAATGGGACGATATCCTGAATAAAGGTCATACAAATCAAAAAAAATAGAAACCATTATTTTGTTTTAGCAAAAAAACGAATTAGAACTTGTCAGGCTATAATTACTCCTGAGCGCATTTTGCCAAGTAATGAATATTCTACTAGCAAGTGGATGATATTAATATGACTTATAATTGTTTAGCTTTTGCCAAATGGTTAACAGACTCTAAAAAAATAACAATAAAACCAGACAAGCTATAGCTAAGCAATTTTTTACTAAAAACAGTAGGATATTTATAGTTTTAAAGGTAAACTCATCATTTATGATATTGGTATTTGTCCCCAGAATTGGCAAAATATATTCCAATTTTTTAAAAGTTTTGATTTTAGGTTTCAAAGTTGTGTACCTTTTAAAAGCAATGAAAAGTTTTAAAATTGATAAATCTTTTAGCCATATAGGTTAAAAGTTTGATCAGTAAATTTATTGACTGGTGATTTTTGACAAGATGGTCACTCATCTGAGGTTTAGTATATGTCTAAACTGATTTTAGCTCTTTTTATCCCTCAATGCCCCCCTCAATGTCTTGCTATGGGGGTATATAACTCTGGAGGAACCTTCCATGGACTCTATTAACAACAGTTTCATTCTGATAGAAGCAATGGAGTATTCTGGGCCATAGCGGTATACCATACATTAGGGTCCAGAACATTCTGCATCAATAAAATTGTTCATCCTCCATTTCAGTGATGGTAGAAGAGTACATAGTCTTCTCAATTGATATTCAGGCATGATGGTTTTAAGCATTGGATTATTTTTAGCCCTTTGGCTAGTAGTCCATATGGACTTTGCCATCAAAGCCTGTAACTAATATTTTATTCCTAAAGTCTCCTTATAGCTATATTTTTTTCTCTGGGGTAGAAATTTCTAAAAATTGGCTGGACGCTATAGGGTGACATGGAGTCCCAACTGTATAGAGGCTAAAATAAGGACAACCCAGTATTAAATTAATTTTTCTTACCTAGTAAGCCATTGATGCCTCAGGGAGATATTCATTCCATTGAGACTTATGTTTTGACCATTTTGCATGGTATAGAGACAAACGTACTATTACCTTGCTCTCTGGCCCCATTAGTTGAAGAAGATTGGTGGATTTAGGCGAATCTTATGTTCCATCAGCGAATTGAGGTTGGCTACAACCTGAGACACTTTAATTTGTACCTTGATTAAGTAAATTAGATTCTGGGTTACCATGTGAACGAAACTTGCTTGAGTAAGAATGATGAAGCTGCTTTAGAAGTAGTGGAGATTACTAATAAGCTCTGTCCTATTTTTTCATGATTGAAGTGAGAAATATTTGCATCTAAACATAGCAGTCAGCAAGGCTCCAATGAAGTCAATACTGACGTTGGTAGATGGTAAAGTTGGTTAAACAACTCGATGTTGATTAATTAAATGATAAGGAACTTGCGTTGGTAAAATAAGGCAGGAACTGAAAAATGTGGATGAATTCAGCCACGCCTTCCCAGTAAAATGGATCATAAATCCACTGGTAGTTTTCTTAAGGCGCCATGACCCACGGCAGTAGGCACCTTCATAATGATAGAGGTCTTGGTTGGGGCATATGTAAGGTGACTTATGTCCCTACATATATATAAAGCAGCCCTGACTTAATCATGTTTGTCACTCATCAATCTCAGTTGTCCTTAAATCTCAGAGATTCTTAAAACCACAAATTTATTCATCCAATTAGCTTGGAAATTAGGTCCTCTTCAGAAGCATATAACTTAAAATAGGTAATTGGGACAACCTATAGGAGTTTTGATGTGTAGCTTTACAAGTTGAACAATAGAAAAGTCAAAAACTTTAACTTGAGGGCCCATTCAACAAGTTTCATCTGGTCCCTCATCTTTTACAACCACCTTAATAACAAATTTGGTTTAAAAAATGAAAACATTCTAGTTTCCAATTGCCATTAAACTTTACCATTGGCTCTGTTTGTAACGCAGAAATATTGTCCAACATGTAAATGGGCACATGAAGTTAGTGTTAGAGCTTAATGCAAATAATTAAATTAACTTTGGAATTAGGGGCCTCAAAAGCAAAAAATACAAGTGAGTAAGGTGGTCCCTGATGTAGCGTTATATCTCTAAATTTAAATTTATTGCGGGGAAGGCCGACCATGGGACGGACACTTCTGAATATGACTCAGAAGAGACAAAACTTAGTAACATGGAAGGCACCCCAGAGAAGCGATGCTATCTTTTGTTGCCAGCGAGAACGCCACTTTATGGGGAGGGGGAGGGAACTTGTGAAGGGGCCGTAGCCACAATTGAACATGTGTGGAGGAAGGGGTCTGATTTGATGAACCAGACTGGGAACCAGGAGGAGACCATCTGTCAGCAACGCGGTGGGAGGTATCTGAACATCCACGCTTGAAAGTGGTCCACCAAATGAGACCGGAATCTGTGGGCAGCTTCTGGGAGGGTGGGAGTGGAGCCTTCAATGGCATCTAAGACAATCGTGTGGATGGTCCACATGGCGATTGCAACCACCAAAGCATGGAGGGAGGGTGGAAGAGAGGAGGCCATTGATAGAGCAAACATATCTCTTGACAGACTGAAGGGATGCGTTTGATCCTGGCCCAGCAGACGTTGAACTTCGCGCCATATCACTTTAGAGGTTGGGCACTTTCCAGGCGGTGGAACAGCGTTCCATACTGGCAACACACGACACAGGATGAGTGTAAAGCGTTAGAGCGCTCAGCTGTATGATACACCCGCCTCAGGAAGCGCCACACATGGGAGTGGACTTGAGGGTGCAACAGAGGATGGTGTACATATTTCCAGATAGTTTTTTGGGTCTCAATGGAGTAAGGGATGTCCATCATTTCCAGGTAGTCAACCTTGGATAGGACATGGGGCTGAATGGGGATCACGCCATCATGGATGGGTAGCCCCTGTACCTCTTGTGTGAACTGAGAAGAGGGGAGGCCTCTTTGGGTTATATGTCCGCTAATACAAATTCTCCACTCAGCGCTCCGCATGGAAAGTAGGATTCGTTTGTAGTGGATTTAGTCCCGTGAGGACCTGTGGGCGATGTGTGAGATGCGAAGTATTTCATCAGGGAGTGGGGTTTGATGAATTTTTGAAGCCCAAGGCTCGGGAGAAGTTGGAGTGGGCCACGCGGGACCAGTGTTAGGATGGGAGTGTAGGAGCGGTGACTGCCGCGATCCAGGTGCCCAGGATCTTGGCAGCATGGACTTTGAAGTCAAGCAGGCCCATGCCACCTTGATGATGAGGGCCAAACATGACCTCTAGCCGTACTGGTGGAGGGCGGCCTGACCAAAGCCATCCTTGCAGCAGAGCATACAGGGATTTGAAGAAGCTTTGGGAGAAGGGGATGGCGTGGGCTCCAAACCAGACTTTGGATAGGAGCATAGAGTTGGCTAAAACTACCCTGCCAGTAAGGGAAGTAGGGTGGGCTCTGAGAGAGGCGATTCTCTTTGTCACGTTGTCCAGAATATGGCACTCCATTACTGCTGATTAATATCCTCCTGCCTCCATCCACACGCCCAAATGGCGGACAGGCCCTATGGTAGGGCGTGGCACGAAGGGGAGCACAAGTGGGGCGGTGTGGGGTGAGCAGGGAAGGCGAGCATGTGTGCGAGTAGATAGGCTGGGCTGGAAACAGGGCGCTGATGCCCAGCGGGTTTGATACTGACCAAGGAGGATAATTTTGGTTTTGGAAGCGTTCAGTGCCACATTGCTTACCCGGGAATATTCCTGGATGAGAGCTTCAAGCGCGCGTGCATCTTTGTTATTAGACACCCCAACCACACAATCATCTGTGAACGCCATTATCTTGACTGGGGCTTGGCCTGGCACATGGACCCCAGTGAGTTGGGCATTCACATTTCGCAGTAGTGGGTCAAGGCTGAAGTTGTATAAGAGTGGGCTGAGGGGGTCCCCTTGTCGCAAGTCTCTTTGAGGGCGGACTACTTCCATTAGGAAGCCAGGGCCACGTACTGCCATCGTTGCAGATTATGTGAGCAGCATCACCCAGTTGATGAAGTGTTGGGGTAAGCGGAATTGATGGAGGCAGGCCCTGAGGTATTCCCAGTTTACTCATCTAGTCCTTCTGTTGGTCCAAGAATACAAGTGCCCCAGAGGCTGTGGATTGACATACATTATCCACAGAGTGCACGTTATCCCAAATCGATCTTCTGGGTATGAAACCAAATTGTTCTGGGGAGATGGTGGCAGATGTTACAGTCCCTAAACGGTTAGCCATGATTTTTGTTAAAATTTTGGTGTCTGTGTTTGTTAGAGAAATGGGGCGCCATTTGGCTAAGTCTAGCTTATCCCCTTTCTTGAAGAGTGTGACGGTAAAGGCCTCATGTCCTCCTGGTAGGAGGCGCGTTTCCAACAGGCTTTGGTTAAGTGAGGTGAGCAGCAATGGGGATATATATTTAAAGTACTTTTTGTAGAAATCATATGGAATGCCATCTGGGCCTGGGCATTTCTGGTTTGGTGCACCGCAAATGGCTGTCCATAATTCGTTTGAAGTAATCAAATTAATTATTTTTGGGTATCAGAAAATGGTGCAGATGTGGGCTTGGTTAAGAAATTCCGCCACTTTGGCTGGCTGAATTGGATCAGATTTGTACAACTTGGAGTAATACTTTTGTGTTTCAATTGCCACTTTGGCTGGCGTATCCATAATGGAATCATCTGATCTTCACACCGGGTGCAGGCCATGCTCTGGCATGGTGCGAAATTTTATTAAAAAAATGTGCGGTGCACTTGTAGCCTTTTGTGATGTGTGTGGCCCTGTACTGAACACAAACCCAATGTTTGTGTTGCCTTTCAAGTGCATTGAGGTGGGCAGCTGCCTCCGCCCACTTCTGGCCCCATGCAGAGCTGTATCCTGTAGCTGGGATGCTGGACTCCAGGTGTGCCAACTCTGCCAGAGCGCGTGAAATGACCACCGATGTGGCTCATGAGCGTCTGGAGGAGAGATGGCGAGAGTGGCGGATGGTATCGTCTTTGAAAGTTGCCCATGTGGAAATGGGGTCCGCGCAAAACGGTAAAACAAACTTTTTTGCTGAAGTTGCTGCTTCCACCCATGTGGAAAATCCTGGTGACGCAAGCTTGGAGGGGCGGATTTTGCACCAATGTGGGGCCTTAGCAGCTGTGGCAGGTAGGTGGTAGGTTAGCGAGACTAGTTGGTGGTCGGAGAATTCCATTTTTGTTGTTTTGAAGTGGGAGATGTGGAATTGGAATTTCGCCAGCGTTAGGATAAGGTCAATGTGGGTCATGGACCTTATTTGCCGTTGTGGATGTGGGGACGCGTCATGTTTTCGAGCAGCAGGGCATGTTGTGGCAGCGCATCCATTAACCTGAGGGTGGCCTTTAGAACGCGCAGTTCTACGTGACCCTGGGGGGCGTGGGGTGAGGAAGGCCACTGGTCCGTTGGTGTGTTTAGCCAACAGTTCATGTCACCAACTAGGAAAGAGTTTGGGGGTAGCAGGAGGGATTTGACCAACGAGAAAAATTCCTGATGCTCGTGTGCACCGTTTGGGGCATAGATGTTGACAATTGCATGCGCTACATCAGCCATGAGAAAGAAACAACAAGCACTCGGCCATTTAGGAATGTTTCTAAGGATAAAAATTTGAAAAATTGTTTTTCTAAATTAGCACCCCACAGTGCTTCAACCAAAAGGATAGGGATGGGAGAAGCATTGTTTTCCAAGCTCTCGGAACCTCATGA
>JAKSZP010004602.1:0-45387 GCA_022478985.1 Massospora cicadina
TCTTTCTAGGTTATTTATAAACCAACTCAGCGCATCACCAGTGAATTGTGAACCCACTTCCATAATTTTCCGTGCATCATCTAAATAGGTCTCAGGATAAGCTTTAAAATATGCCCCCAACAACGTAAAACCTTCTTTCACTTCAGCTAAAGATAATTTCTTTTGCAAGGGAACTGTAGGGTAAGTCATAGGTGTATGGTTGGCCACACTAACTGTCTGCACTTGACTGGGTCCTACTGCTCCTTTATAAGTTCTTTTATCTTTCTTTACTGGGGAAAACATCCGCACCAGCAATGGTAACTTCCCATCAACAAGGCATATATCAAAGCCCCCAATAATTAAAACGCGGTGGGATATTTATTTTAAACAGTGGCAGTAAAATTGTCAGGGACTGGTGTACTACTGACCTGGTTGGGGGTAGCTAACCATGAGTTAGCATAACCAAGGGTATAGCCCAATATGACAAGGACACAAGAGGTGTCCAGGTATTAGGAATGGTGGGTAAGCTGGTATGGAAGTTGCTTAAAGACATGGTTTTAAAGGAGAAAGTTGGAAGGGCGTTTCTTGTAGGCTGAGGGTGGTAGATTGGTAATGATAACACTTTAGTAAAATAAACTTAATAGAGTTTGCATTATAAGAATAATTTTATTGACTGCAAAGATTTACCAAATGAATGCCTTGGTTTTAAATACCATCCAAATTCCTGGACTTACCTAAGCTTAATTGATTTTAAACAGTGCACTATTCTTCTCTGGAGCTTATGGGATTGCAACTTGCATGTGATTTTGAAGGGCAGCGGGAATCGTCTCAGTCTCATTATAAATTCGTTTTGGTGCGATTGATTGACTGAATACTATTGTAAATAAAGTAATTTAATCGAAAATCGAATTTTTCACTACAACCATTAATTTGATATGCAATTATTCGATCTAACTTCATCACATATCATATTGATCTGACTGACATTATCTATACTCTTAGGAATTACACTAATGTCAGGATTTACCTGACACCCCCATTAATTCATTGAGCTTCTGGAGAATAACCACAAAGAAATTTGTGCCATTATCTGGTAATATAAATTGTGGACATCTTTTCCAATGAATAACTTGCTCTAAGATAAATTTAGCAGTTGTTGAGGCTCCTAAGTCCCAAATAGCCCTAACTTTGACCCATCTCATCAAGTGATTGATTGTCACAATAATATATTTGGCTTTTGCATTGCTAATTGGGAGGGGTCCAACCACATCTATGGATATAGTGTACCAAGAAAATTGGGCCAAACAAGCTGGTACAAAGTAGCTTTTCAAAAAGGTTTTTCCCCTTAGCACTCTTGGAAACAGCTCAAAGTTTCATGGATGTCAAAATGCATCGATTTCCAATAGTAATTTTTCTTGAGCTGTTCCTTTGTTTTCTTAAAGCCTCCATGGCCAGTGGCCTTATAAGCAGCCAAAATTAGATCTACTCATGCCAAGGGGTGTGTAAAATATATATTTCTTCCCATCAATCACTTTGAATAAGACTCCTTTCTCAGTGTGGATATCCTTTCTTAATTTGGAGAGAATTTTCTGCACTTGTTTGGGCTTATTGGCAAAAGTTTAACTAACCATCTTCTAAGCAAGGCATCCATAGGCTTGTCAGATGGTTGCCACGGTGGGCAGATGGGACAAACAATCAGCATTCTGATGCTTAGCACAAGCCCGGTGCTTGATGGTATAGTCATAAGGCTTCAGCTTAAGTGCCCAGCGAGCCAAACGTCCTTCTGGCTCCTTCAAGTTGTTAAGCCAGCTTAGGGATGCATGATCAGTAACCACGGTGAGATGCACTCCATGAAGGTATACTTGGAATTGTTTATAGGCATATATAACTGCCAAACACTCTCTTTCTGTCACAGTATAATTTCTTTCATTGGCATTTAGGGTCTGACTAGCATAGGCTACTGGGTGCACTTCGCCATCTTCTCCAACTTGGGACAAAATGGCTCCAATTGCCATTAATGACGCATCAGTTTGGACAATAAACTCCCTGTCAAAGTCAGGATAGCACAACACTGGTGTGACTAATAGGGCCAAACAAAGCTAGTCAAATGCTTTGTGGAAAACCAAATTCCACTCAAAAGAGACCTTATCCTTAAGTAGATAAAATAAAGGTTCTCCAATTTGAGTAAAGTTGGAAATAAATTGGTGATAGCACCCAACCATACCCAAAAATACCTGAGTGTCCCGCTTGGATTCAGGCCTCTTCATTTTGAATATTACTTCCAATTTGGCTGGTTGTGGATGAAGACCTTCTTTATCAATTACAAACCCAAGGTATTCCAGCTTGTCCTTAAATACTTGACACTTCCGGGGCTTGATCTTCAATTTTACAGCTGCTAGCCTCTTGAAAACCTCTTCCAGGTGTTCCAGATGTTCATTAAAGGTACAGCTGAATACATTTATGTAATCTAGGTATTCTAGTACACATGACAATTAAAGATCGCCCAGTATAGTGTCCATCGCTCTCTGGAAGGTTGCTGGAGCATTACAGAGTCCTAGGGGCATCCGCGTTGGTTGAAATAACCCTTCTTAGGTAATAATGGCTGTTGGGATTTCACCAAATTTGCATATCTTCAAAAATCCCCTTCCTCAATTCCCCTGACATCTTCAGAAGGAGTGAGCAATCTATCACAATCTATCAAAGTTAATGATCAATTGGATCCCAATCAACTTTTTGAAGATTTGATCGCGTAGAGATTATTTCACTCTGATAGATTACAAACCGTAAAAAAGCCCATAAATATTTCCTCTTATCAAAAATAAAAATTAGGTCGATTTTTAACCTGTATTTTCCTATTTAGTTTATCACTTTTTTGGAGAATCTGCCTAGTGTAACTTTGAGGTTAAAACTTCCCCATTAGAAGTGAAATTCAAAACTTTAAGAGTGGTGCTCACTACAGGGGCTCTCTGAGTTACGCACCAGTGACCACTTCTATCACCATGTATTCCCAATTTTCGCCTGACGAGGCTCAAGATCAAGAGCAAGGCAGTATTTTTCAATGGGTCCCTTCAATTGGAGCCCAAATCCCAAGATTACCCTCCATGTTGGAATTTCAGGCTGACTTGGAATTCTATAATCCTAACTTAAGTTTCGCCTCAGACTTTCAAATTCCACCTGAGCCTTGCGAAATATCATCAATCAATTACTTGAAGGGGCTCTAATCCCTGGAATACGTTCAACCCAATCTCAATTGAATGCAGTACCTTATATATTATGAGAAGTGCTGCAAACCTCTCAAATGCCAGGTATTGGCTCCAAACAATATCTACAACAACTTGTACATCCTACATTATACCACTTGCTACCTGTAGTTGGAATGCACCATCAAGGGATGCTCAATTTACTAGAAGGACCTCATGGGCCACCTGGAGATGTTTGGCCTCGTAAACCTCCTGGATCTGATGGGCCCTGTGGACCCCAGGTGCAGATGGACCTTGTGGACCTCCAGGCGCTGATGGTCATTCAGGATCTTATCAGCAAATTAACTCTCTAATGAACATGATGACCTAATTACATGAACAATTCTCTAAGGTGGCAAAAGAATGCAACATAACCTCTGATGGGGTACCAATTGACCCCCTTTTGACTCTGCAGTCCTTGTCCAATGAATTGATCAATTTGGGAAAGTGGGCCAAGGACACTGATATCTTATTACATGCTTGTGAACCAAAAGGGAAATTTCTCCAAGCGAAAATTGAGACTCTGGAACTCAAGTACAATGAACAGCAGGAGCAGATTTTTGAGCTATCTCGCCGACTAGATGAAAAAGTAGGGCATGCAGACCTGAATTGATGGATTAACAAAATTCAGATGGAAGCTGTTGGTCCTTACCCTCAATTTTCTTCTCAAGCTTCAGATTCTGCCTCTTATGTGTCTATTCAATCTGAACAACCTGGAGTGAATGTTTTGACTACCAATGCTCCCATGAGTTTCAAGCCAGTATTATAGGACAAATACTCTCTAAGGGGAAGGCAGCATTATCGCCTTTCTATATCTGTATGAAAAGGCATTAAGTGAGACCACGCATCACCAAAAGATGAATTACTTGAATAATTTCCTTACTCTATTGGCTCAAGATATTATGGTTCCCCACTTAATGACTTGCTCTACTTGGGCTCAAGTCAAAGAAGCATTTTTCAAAGAATTTGGAAGTGAGCAGACCCTATCTTCGCAAAACAGGCCTTTATGGGTATACAGCCCCACCAAAATAAATCTATTAAGGACTTTGCTCATCAGTTCTATCAGGAAGCTCAAACTCTTGTAGCCTGTGGTCAGTTAAACTTGGACAATGCAATAACTGCAGTTCTTTCAGCCTTTAATACTATGACGCAAATGCAAGTTTATCTGATCAGTGTCAAAAAGAATTTCCGAAGAATTTTGGATATTAAGGAGGCCTTATTGGAGTTGCCCCCTCAATTCTCCAAAAAACCCCGAGTTTATGAGTCTCCTAGACCTAGTCAGCCCAAAGTCTTTGCCATGCCTGAGAACACTAGAGCGGTCCAGTGTAATTACTGCCATCGCTAATTTCATACTGAGGAACATTGTTTTAAAAAGGAAGCATATGAAAAAAGAGATAAGACCAATAAGATTCTTTATCTTGATAATGATGTGAGTGCGCAGAAAGAGCAGCAAAGTTCAATCAAGTGTAATAAAGATGACCATTTTGCTTATTCCTTGCCCTCCTTATTGGCATTATCCTCTCAGTTTGAAAGCATCATTAACCAAATTAATTTATGAGTAAATCAAATCAATGCCAAGGCTATTATAGATACTGGATCCCCAGTGAATGTTGTCTCTTCCAAATTGGTCAAACGGATCAAATTAACCCCCAATATTTCTCATTATGAAGAATATGGCACCGCCAGCCCTCAGAGTACTCAGTTTATTGGAGCTTTTTCATCCCTTCCTCTGAAAATCAGGAAATTAACCTTTACCATTCCAGCGATTGTTCTCGATAATTTGAGTTATGACCTACTCTTGGGAACTCAATTTTTACAAGAATTTGATGGAATTATCAACTACCCTGACTCATCGTTGTCTCTCTTGGGGTATCGAGTTCCCTTACTTTTATCTGATCATGCTTCCACTTGACGTTGGCTATTTCTGCTAGAAGGAACTAAAAGGTCTTATCCACTTCAGTATCAGGTTGAAGATCCTCATGTAAAATTACCTCCTACCATGGCTGATATTGAAGAGGGAATGCCTATTTTTTTCTCCTGAGAAATTAGTTATTCCACCAAAATCACAAGTGATCATTAATACTTCTTTGCACTTTAATGATTCCCAAGAGGCATTTGCTACAAGTCCAGGGCACTGTCAATCCTTCTTCCAAAGAACTCTTGCCTTGTCCTGGAATATTGGATTATGCTTATTCAGGCTCTTTATCTGTCTTACTAGCGAACCTTACTGATGTGCCAAAACTGGTAGATTGAGAGCACTTAATTGCTTATGTCAAGCTGTTACCCTTATCTTGTATCTATGATGTTAAACCCTTTGGGAGTTTACAAGACTTTGGATTGTAGAGTGATCAGGAAATTCTTACTGTGGGACCTGCTATCAGGAAACATCTCTCTAAGGAACAGGAGAAACAAGTGCTTAAATTATTGGATGATTATTCCGACATTTTTGCTAGGCATACTTATGATTTTGGGAAGATGAAAGGTTTAGTGCACACTGTTGAAACTGGTGATCACCTTCCTATCCGTGCGAAGCCCTATCATAAATCCAAAGTAGAAGAAGCCAGGTTACTAAGGAGTTGAATCAATTGCTGGAGGGTGGACTATTAGAACCCTCCAATAGTCCCTGGGCATCTCCATTGTTGTTGGTTAAGAAGAAAGATGGTTCTTATTGAGTCATGATGGATTATTATCGATTGAATGCTATTGCCTGACAAGACTGTTATCCCTTACCTAGGATTGATAATTCACTTAGATTGTTGGCTGGATCCACCTATTTTTTGGCCATGGACCTAGCCAGTGGATATTGGCAAATCAAACTGTCTCCAGAAGATCGTGCCAAGTGTGCCCTGATATCTAGTGAAGGGTTGTTTGAACCAACTCACATGCCTCAAGGCCTAAGCAATGCCCCCACAACTTTCCAAAGGGCCATGTACAGTATGCTCCGGGATTTAAAGCTTAATTGTGTTCTGGTATATCTTGACAACATTATAATGTTTTCCAAAACCTTTACTGAGCATTTAAACCAATTAAAAGAAGTATTCAACTGAATTTGGGGCTCTTCCTTAAAACTTAAGCCCTCCAAGTGCTCATTCTTTCAAAATGAAATGGACTTCTTAGGACATCAGGTTTCAGCTAAAGGGATTTGACCCCTTGTGGACAAAGTTCAAGCCATCCAACAGATGCCTCCTCCCTCTTCTTTACAGGATATTCAAGTCTTTCTTGGTATGGTTGGGTATTACCAGCAATTTATTCCCAACTTTGTGGATATGGCTGAACCCTTATTTTATCTATTGCAAAAAGGAGTGTCTTTTGAGTGGGGATCAGCTCAAGAACAGTCTTTCAATTCTCTGCATACCGCCTTGATGAAGGCACCTGTTATAATTCATCCCCAGTTTGATAAACCTTTCTTTCTACATATAGATGCAAGCAATGTCGCTATTGGGGCTATTTTATCTCAGTGTGATGAAGAAAATAAGGATCATCATGTTGCTTACTATAGCAAAACTTTGTCAAAGGCCAAACAAAATTATAGCATTACTGAAAGGGAATGTTTGGCGGTAATTTTGGCCATCAAGCATTTTCAGCCCTTTTTATAAAGTACCCACTTCACCGTTATTACTGAACATTCCTCCTTACAATGGCTGCAGAATATGAAAGGATCCTGATGGGAGGTTGGCCATTGGTCTTTATGATTGCAAAATTACAATTTTTCCATTGTTCATCGCTCAGGAGCTCAGCATCAAAATGAGGATGGGTTATCCTGACTACCTATTCTAACCTTGGAACCAGAAAAAGAAGAACGCTTGTATAATCTTATTGGATGACTGGAATTATGGGATCGAGAGACTGAAGAGGATCGAGCCTATCTAAAATCAATTACCAAGGATACTATGATTCAAAATGGAGCTTTTTATAAGAAAGTCAAGTCTAAGTGGTTGCCCTTCCTACATCCTAACTCCAGGTTTCACGCTGTAATGGAAGGTCATGAACAAGTCGGTCATATTGGCTTAAAGAAAACTCAAGAATGGTTGAAGACTTGATACTATTGGAACAACATGACCAAGTTCATTTGGGAGACTCTTGACTCATGTCTTACATGCAAACGTCATGAACCTACCAACCCTACTTATTAACATCAAGTCATTTCCCCAACTAAGGCGTTCAAATTAGTCAGCATTGATGTTGTAGGGCCTTTTCCTCGAGGAGTGCATGGTCATCAGTATATCATTATGGCCGTTGACCATTTTGACCAAATGGGTTGAGACCATTTCAATTGCTACCCCTTCGGCTAAGACTACAGCTTTATTCCTATATCAGCATATTATTTCCCAACATGGATGTCCAAAGGTCCTTATGTCAGATAATTGGACTAATTTCACCTTGCAGCTTATACAGGAGTTATCAAAATTATTTAACACTACTCAGCGATTTGTTGTCCCATATAATCCATCCTCAAATGGGGCCATTGAACGAGTTAATGGAAGCTTGGTCTCAATTTTAAGGAAAATGGCCTCAACTGATCCAACTCGGTGGAATTTTTATTTACCTAGTGCCTTGTTTGCTTATTGGATAAGTTATCACTGCATTATCAAAATGTCCCCATTTAAGTGTATATATGGGCGGGATCATTCAGTCCCTTCTAGTGTTCAGACTATCCTTGGAGAAAGCATCCCAGAAAACTCCAATTTAGTTATGAGAAATTTGGCTGATGAGATTATCCGCCTCCAGGCTCAAGCAATGAATTCAATTGAAACCACCACTCAAAGAGAGACTCTATTAAGCAATCAACATAAACCAGTTTTGCTTGAATATCAGATTGGAGATTAAGTTATGTATTATCAATCTCAGCCAGGTGGATGGACTGAAAAACTGGGAACTAATTGATCTGGTCCTTATAGAGTTATATTTTGAGTAGGATTAGAAAATTTGATTGTTCTTACTGATACTGGTATTGTGGTAAATTGTATTCATCCTAGGTTTTTAAGAAGTCATCCTCCTCTGCAATCAAATCTTGAGGGGGAAGTTTCAGGATTTCACCAAATTTGCATATCTCCAAAAAATCCCCTTCCTCAATTCCCCTGACATCATCAGAAGGAGCGAGCAATATATTACAATCTATCAAAGTTAATGATCAATTGGATCCTGATTAACTGATTGAAGATTTGATCATGCAGAGATTAATTCACTCTGATAGTTTATGAAACGTAAAAAAGCCTTATAAATATTTCCTCTTTTTGGGAATAAAAATTAGGCTGAGTTTAGCCTGTATTTTCTTAATTACTTCATTGCATTTTTGGAGAATCCGTCCAGTGTAACTTTGAGATACAACCTGCCTCATTGGAAGTGTAATTCAAAACTTTCAGACTGACTTTCCGCCAAATTAATTAAATTCCATTCTGGGAAATGAGTTTCCCTTCACTGGCGTGTTCAGATGATGCCAGAAGAATCAGCGTAGATGGGTCTGGGGGTGTTGCCCTTGGATAACATTGGGCATTTTATTGTGGATCAAAGGATAGGGTCATTCGAGTCAGAAAACGCGTTTTATAATGAAAACCTGGTCTCTACCTCTGAACTATTTATTAGTTCATATGGCCTGGATGAGGACCCTATTCTGGTATATCATATTACCCCTAAGAACCCACGGTTGACCTCTACCATGATTCAGTACACTCAGGAAGTGGAAAAGGCACATCATCTAAAACACGATCAAGTATATGCACCTGAAGAAGACATGGTGGGGTATGTGGCCTCAGTATTAAGAGTGACCAACTATCCCTCCCCCTTCTTTGATTCCAAAACAGATTCTGTTGACATGCTTGAGCCAGAGGAAGAAATTTTTGGTGAAGTGTTGTCATTGTCTTCCATAAATAAAGACCATTCCAGGTATTTTCTACTGACTGCCACCCTCTCCTCTCCTTTAGGGAAGCTCGCCACTACTATTTTGGTTGATACTGGTGCCTCTGGAAACTTTATGGACCAGTACATAGCTGACTACCTTGGACTGAGCTACTTGCTAGGTGATGTGGTTAGGGGAGGGTCGTCCTAAAATATTCTTACTCTGAAGATCATTTGGACAGTTGATTATCAGGTTGTCAAGTACCACTTGTCTGATCACTTCAGAGCGATTAAAAACCTCCTGTTCCATATCATTTTATGTGTGAAGTGGTGGAGGAAGTTTAAGGTTAGAACTAACCTGAAGGAGAATACCCTGTCCCTCACCATGAAGAATGGTCACACATTCGTTGTGCCTTTGTCAGAAGAGAACGCCCAGGGCAAAAAGCCCCACTGGCCCCACCATCTCCCTTGTCACCTTGCCTCAATTCAGAAGCCCTCACTGAAATTCCTATACCTTCTTACTTGGAGGGTTTGGAATCCTCTTTTGATGCAGCATCTGCCAAAGCACTCCCTTAGCACTCTGAGTTTGATTGTGACTTCAACCTCACGGTGGATATGGTGTGTATCTCTTCCCCTGTTTATCCATTGACTGTCCGGGAGGAAGAGGTGTTGGATGTGTGGGTGAAGGAACAGTTGGCCAAAGGTGCATTTTCTCAGCGTACCTCCCCTGTATGCTCCCCCCTACTCTTTGGAGAAGTCTGATGATACTTTATGCCCCTGCGTAGACTATGGTAACCTCAATAACGTTACTGTATCAGACCTCCATCCCATCCCTTTGGATTCCCAGATTGCACGCTATGTGGAGAAGGAGAAGGTTTTCTCCAAGCTGAATTGCCTCAATGCATTCAATCAGATCCTGATTAAAAAGGGACAAGAGTGGTTGACTGCATTCTGTACCAGAAAAGGGATCTTTCAGTTTTGGGTCATGCCCTTTGGGCTTAAGAATGCCCCTGCTATCTTTCAACGCCGCATTGATGCCGCG
The DNA here is from genome assembly GCA_022478985.1 of Massospora cicadina. Classification (NCBI taxonomy): domain Eukaryota; kingdom Fungi; phylum Entomophthoromycota; class Entomophthoromycetes; order Entomophthorales; family Entomophthoraceae; genus Massospora; species Massospora cicadina. The sequence continues at coordinate 10,096 of JAKSZP010004602.1, forward strand.
TTGGGGGACCTGTTAGGGGTATGCGCGGTCGCCTACATGGATGATATCCTGGTGTTTTCCTCTGATCAGGAGTCCCATGCAGTTCACCTTTGGCAAGTGGTGGAGCGGTTAAAGGTGGCCAGCCTTACATTGAAAATTCAAAGTGTGAGTTCTTCAAGTCCCAGGTCACATTTCTGGGCAACGTTGTGTTTGACCAGGGACACATGATTACTCCAGACAAGGATAAGGCTATTTGTGAGTGGCCTACCACCACCTCAGTTAAGGAATTAAGGAGCTTTTTGGGGACGTGCACGTTTCTCAAGAAGTTCACTCCCAATTTGTCTGAGGTGGAGGCTTTCCTATACAAGGCTAGAGGTGCCAAGGTGCTTCAGTGGTCCTCTCATTTTGGAGGATGCGTTTCAAGCAGTGAAGTGCACACTTTTGTTCATAGCAGTTCTTCTCCATGTCGACCCTTCAAAGGAGTTCATTATGTCTACTGATGCCTTTAACTTCGCCATAGCGGCCACCTTGTTACAAGTAGGCGAAGATGGTATAGAGCATCCAGTGGGTCATTTTTCTAGGAAGATGTCTCTGCCTGAGTTAAATTAGGCCGTTTATGATAAGGAGTTATTGGCAGTGGTGGAGGCGCTGGCTTATTGGCGTCACCACTTGCATGGCTCATCCCAACCTTTCTGATATGTACAGACCACCGTGCCTTGCTGTACTACCGCGCTCCTCATGTCTTAACCCATGGCAGACCCGTTGGCATGAGACCCTTGCCCAATTTGCATTCATGTATGAGTTCACCAAGGGCAAGGATAATGGTTTGGTGGATGCTTTTTGCTGCAACCCTGCTTTAGCACCTGATCCCAAGGAGGTGGAAGTTCACAACACCCAGGTGATGATTCCTCCAAGTAAAATTCTGCCTCAACGACCCTCTCCTCAGGCCAACGGGCCAGCGCTTGCACCTTTGGAAAACGTGGAGTAATATAGTATGTTCAGGAAGGTAGTCCTTTCTCAGCCGCTGGCAGCGGAATATACTACATTACTTGCTAAGTGCAATTTGAATCAAGAGGATCTCTCCAGGGGCTATCACATGAAGGATGAGATGGTGTGGTTCCAGGGGCGCCTATGGGTTCCTGCTGGACCACTTCGCCTGGAAATCATCTGGGACCATCATGATGGACTTACCATTGGTCATCCTGGTAAAGCGAAGACATTAGAGTTAATCCAGCGCACATACAATTGGAAGGGCTTGCCTGCTCAGGTGGGGCGGTACTGTAAGGAATGTTTAGTCTGCAACCAAATGAAGCCAAATCGTCAACCTTTAGCTGTGTTGTTGGTACCTGTCCAGAAAGCTGAAGGGCCCTGGACTTCTCTATCGGTGGATTTTATTGTAGAACTACCCGTCTCAGATGGTTACAATGCCATCATGGTGGTGGTGGACCTGTTTACAAAGTTTGCCTACTTCATTCCGTGCAGAACTACAATAACTGTGGCTGAGATGGCCAGGATTTTCGTCATGCATGTGTTTGCGCTCCATGAAGTTCCCCAAAAGATTATCAGTGACCAGGGACCCCATTTTCCTCTGTCTTTTGGGAAGAGTTGTGTAAGACTCTCCAGATTTGCCCTTGCCATTCGACTGCCTATCACCCCCAATCAGATGGGCAGACTGAACTAGTGAACCAGTGCTTGGAGCAGTTCCTGCGGTGTTACACCGCTGCAGACCATTCAGATTGGGCTTCTCACCTACCAATGGCCCAGTTTATCTACAATAATACCTTGCACTCCTTGATCAGTTGTTCCCCATTTTTCGCCAACCATGGCTTTAATCCCGCCTTTAACATGGAGTCCAGATGTGGGTCTAAGGTTGAAGCGGTGGTGGACTTTGCCAAGACAATCAAGAAGGTCCACCGGGGGTTTCCACAAGCTTGGAGGTGGCAATTCATGTGTACAAGGAGAATGCTGATGGGAAGCGCCAAGTGGGTCCTGCATGCAAAGAAGGGGATCTCGTGATTCTTGATGCTTGTAACATCCCTATCAAGCAGTCATGCAAGAAGCTAGGCTCTAAGAGGATTGGACCTTACCGCGTTGTTAGAAAGGTGGGCCATGCCTCATAACAGCTAGATCTTCCCCCTTCATTTGGATCTTCTCAGTGTTTCATGAGAGCAAACTCACGTTGTTTGAGGGCCCCCCACCAGAGACTCCCAAGAACTATATCATGGATGGGGCACCTGAGTGGGAGGTGGAAGAGATGTTGCCTCCCTCCGCATTAAAAGAAGACTGGAGTACCTGGTATCCTGGAAGGGCTTTGACGCTGCAGAGAACAGTTGGGTGCCAGAGTGCAACTGTGTGCATGCCCAAGATCTGATTGAAGCCTTCCACAAGCGTTTCCCCCAGGCTGCTGGATCTCAACCCAAACAGACTGTTGCTGCCATGAAGTTGGCCCCTGCCCACAAAAACTTTTCCCTTGTGCAAGCCCCTGGAGGGTGGTTGAGCCCCATCTGGAGGAGAGGGTAATGTCATGTGTAGATGACATCATAGTGGGGACCAACCCCAAAGATAAGGCTGGGTGCCTGATGGCCCAAAAGGTGAAGCTACAGGGCCTCCCAGACCTGAAGCACACCCTAGACCAGCACTGGGTAAGGGTAAAATATGCCCAGGTTGGTCCTAGTGGGGTGCCAAGTGCCCAGCCCCTGATGTCAGGTCAAGCGTTAAAACGAACTATCTACCAAATAAAGGTGGACCGTTCAATTCAGTTAGTTGAGGAATGGGGATTTGAAACCTGTTCCATCTGAAATAATACACTTGGGTCAAATCCAACTTCAATCAATCACTCAAGTGAAGTCAGTTTCAGCCTATTCAACTAAATTGGATGGCAGTATTGCCCTATTGGTGAGTCAGTGCTTGGGCCCACTGTGGCATAACCCCAATTCCCCCCATCCAAGCTTAAATATGTTTTCCCCAACTAACATTCCTTGTTGGTCAACTTCCCAAATAAAATTCCCCCATTTTTTCCATTTTTAAAATGGTCTACCAAAGGTTATATGCGCGGACTCCTTTGAGGAGGTCTCACACTCCATTCAACTTGCTATTTTAAATACAACCTGATTTTTCCCAAGTGCACCATTGGTTCACCCAGGTCCCCCCAAACTTGGTCTATTTACCTCTCCTCTTCTTGTGCACTGCATCATTTTTGGGTGTTTCCTGATCACGCTTTTAGGTTTTAGTTATTATTGCTCCAGCACCCTCTGCTGGGTGCTAGTAGCTTTAGTACTAATGGCTAGTTTCCACACATTGGCTCTGTGCACCAAGCACCTCCACGCTGGAAACAGGAGTGTTATAGATACTCTCCTTACAGCACCCTGCTCTTCCCACACTTCTTTATGCCTGTGTAGAGGATACTGGCAGAATGGATCTGCAATACTAGCCTGTCTTAACAAATATGCTGATTAAATTATAAGCTGAAGTATACTCATTCAGCTTAGCCAAGAAAATCAAAAGCCAGGCTGCCAATCATATATGACAAAGTGGCCTTGCACAATTCAAAGAGGATAACATGGTCCTATCCCATGATCAACATGGGTTTGGCTGGAAGCACAAGCTGGCCAGTATCTGGATTAGGCTATTCAAAGTCATTGAGAAGAAAGGGATAGATGTATATACTATCAAGGACCCCGCTAATGGTCAGATCATCAACCAAGTGCATGCAAAGTTTCTCCAGGCATATAAGCAATAGGAGCCTTATCATCCAGTCAAGGAGGAGGTAATGTCATGATTCTGATATGACTGGATGATAAGCCCTGTCGATATGGTAGAACAGATGGAATCCGCTGAGTTGTTATGAGTATGATTAATTGAGCACCTCAAAATGAGGCAATATTGGGTTGTTGGGAAATCAGCTAAATTTGGCAATCATGAATTAATGAATGAAGAATTGGTAGAACCAATGAGATACAGTGAAGTGAATTACTAAGCCATGAAAGAGGTACCATCTGAAGTTGCTACTATACAAGTGGGATGAGATGATTGAGGAGGTTAGGTTGTTAGTTTAGAGTGGGTGAAACAGTGAGGATCAGCTGTATTTATTATAATAGATAAAGAAGTATAGTGGGGGCAAGTGCTCTTATTATTAATAAAGTTTTATTTTGTTGTTTCAAGGGCAACAATCCTCATATCATTGGTCCTGTTGCTCAGTGGGTCAAACCATGCGCAATATTGTTTACGGCATATCTCAACAAAAATGCCAATTTTATAACATGTATAAAAAGAAATGACTCCTTACATTCATCAATTAGAAGTTTTACTACAGGCTTTTTATCTTATATAGCAAACAGGTAAAATTATATATTAGTTTATGCTTTTTAAAAATAAATATTAGAACTTTATGGATCTAGTATAATTTTTGCTTAGATTGGTAAAGAGAATACCATATGCCTACTTATACATAAACCATATGTATAAATATCATTTATGATATTTTGAAGAATTTTGCAAAAACTGATGTATAAAGAGCATCCTTGATGAAGCAAATAGCTTCTGTAATGTTAAATTATAATCACTAAACGTTGAGCTATTTCATCTTATGTATAGAATAGGGTTCAACTTTCAATAATGTCTATTATAAAATTGACTAACCTTTTTATTTAGCGCACATTCAAGTTATTGCTCATTTGCCAAAACATAGCGATATCTTGCCTTATGATTACGGAAGTCTTGGATGCACTGATTGACATTTGTCATTGGCTCACATTGGACCCAAGGCGAATGTTATGCACCACGGCGAACTTGAGCATCTCCTTTACTTCGTGTTTGGATCCGATGAGGGAGGTGACAATAGATAGACTCTTAGAAACAAGACCCATGGTGTTGACTTTGAGATCAGACTTTAGTAAGGCCAGCACAACAAGTTTTCCAAAGATGCGCATCCACTCGATGAACTTAGCGTATTGAACATCATTGGCTGAATTGGTGATAAATAAGCAGTCAAATTCATTGTTAAGAGATTCTTTCTCAGTGTTGACAAAGCGATCGGCACCCATTTTCATTGCATCCTCACTTTTGTTCTCTGAGGTGGAAAGGGCAGTAACCTTAGCGCCTAAGGTTTTGGCGAACATGATGGCGAGATGACCTAAGCCACCAATGCCGACGATCCCAACTCTGTCACCAGCTTTAATTCCCTGGCGACGCATGGGATTGAAAACAGTAACACCAGCACACATTAATGGGGCAACACACTCAGGTGGCATGTTTGTGGGGATATGGAAAACATAATCACACTGCACACGGATCCTATCTGCATATCCGCCGTAAGTCTTTTCACCATCTGGCCATTTAGACTCGTAGGTCTCAACCATAAAAGGACAATGAACATCGTTCTGGCTTGAGCATGCTTCGCAATCCTGCTTTAAACATGCTCCGCATTGGTTGCCTAGACCAACCAAATCACCCATCTTGAGCTCCTCCACTTTTTCGCCCAGCCCGCTGAATTTCCCAACAATCTCATGGCCTGGGAGCGTGGGGTAGTTTACTTCTCCTCAGTCGCAATCGATGCAGTGAATATCTGACCCACATATTCCGCAAAAGTCAATCTTGATTTCAACATCACGTTTTCCTAGTGGTCGTGGGACGTAGCTGAATTCTTCGAGAGGGGTGCCCTTGCGCATACAGGCATACCCTTTAAATTTAGTTTCTTCGGTACTCATTTTCAACTTAGTACATATTTAGTTGCTATATATATAGTGCTACAGAAAGACCATTACTTTCGCAACTTGCGTTCTTACTATTAACCAATATTGTATCACATTTCGATACTTATCGCTTGAACCACCAAAATACCTTGTAATTGTGATAGCAAAATTGTCTCAAAACTACTTACTATGCCCGATTAGTACATTTGATATAATAGATGGTTAAATCCAGCTTAGAGTAGAACCGACGATTAATTGACAAGAAATTACATCAGCTGGCTTACTTCCGATTCCAAATCGTCATATTCCATATTAGCTTTAAATTATATATTTATTCCTCTTTTCATTATAAGTTCGTTATACTATCCATATGGTATCATTTGCAGGGGTGTTAGACCTATAAACAAATGCCGAAATTATGATTATAATTCTACGTACTAGTAATTTTATAACACGCATTTCATTTAAACCAGTATTCCCAAACTTATTTAGCCGACGACCCCATCTCATTGTATTTCGCCGACGGACCCCCAAGTGTAACAAATCTACACAACTGAATAATATCAAAATCACAAATTTAACTTTGATGTCTTGAATGATGAATAGTGAATTAAAAATAAAACCATTTTAATATTTAAAGTAGTATTTATTGACATTTATTTTCTTAAAAAATCAGTGGTTCCTAAAGTGGTCCACACGGACTCCCAATTTAATTTTAATTTACCACGGACCCCTCAGTGGCTCCATGGACCCCTGGGGGTCGACACGGACACTTTTTTTTTAGTACTAGATGGTCCTCGACACGGACACTTTGAGAATGACTGATTTAAACTTATAAGGTATTCATTTGGCCTCTATATCAAGCTAGAAAAATAATGTGCATGTGCGTTGCAATCCGAATTTAACACAATCAAATCATTAGGAATTAGAAAGTTACTTATTTGATTTTATGTCTTTTTTTATAAACTCCATACCTTTATTAGAGTAAATAAACGAAATAAGGGCAAGAGGGTTGGCAAAAATGGGGGATTTCAGCTGGCTTTGATTTTATGTTCGCGTATATCTATTTCCTTTTTCTGCAGTGCGTTGATCACAAAACCTCCATTCTTGTAAATTAATCTATACTTTTTTAATTTATAAGCCCAGAGTATAGAATGCCCTAGTATATTTAAGCCTTTACTAATATAGGACGCTCCCTAGTTATAAGCATTTGCTGAATAACTGCTGTGGCATGAGTTAAGACGTTAGTTTGATTAGTTTTCATTTTATGTAAGGAGCTATAAAAATAGGCATGAACTGCTAAATGAATAAATAACTATACTAGGCAAGGGTACCAGGGGACCTTTCCTGTCACACAAAAAATAAAAAGGTGGTATAAAAGGTGTTATATATGCCAGACAATTACAATTCCAATTTTGTAATAAGAGTGCTTTGTTCATAATATGGATGAAATTTGGCTAAAAGACCCTGGCCAATTCTCAGTGGAACCCCTTGAATTGGGGTAATACTTCTATTAATGTTTCTTGACTAAATAGCATGAGTTTAGGGAGTCAGATTGCACCACCCATGTGGTGGAATCAGAGGAGTCCATCCAAGGTTCCTCCCCATTCCATTAACAATTTGGTTGAACCACCTATGCAGGGACCACCCCCTTTTATAGCTTTGGAGTGGTCCAACAGTTGTAAAAATCTTCCCTCATGGTAATTAATTCAAATATATCAAATCCTTGCATAAAAGACTGGTCCTACCTACTATTGATCCTTCATCAGCTATTCTATTGAAGTGAAGAAAGTTTCAAGAGCTCTGATAGGTCAAACCCTATATTTCCTAATTTGATATTTGTAGTTTATACTAAATTCCTCATCCATCTCACTTCAAACTTCAGAATATTTATATGCTAAGCAGTGGCATAGTAATATGGTTTTCTTTTTGACCTATCACCCTCACTAATAAACTTAATTAAAAAACTATCTTATTTTCCTGACTTAATTTTTTCTAGTTTATATAAGTGATATCTAAAAATCCCTATTTTATTAAACAGCAGTTAAGAGTTTAACTACTCCTGCTTCTTTTAAGTTGTTAAATCATGTGCAAATAGCACCAGCAAGCCTTAGATAATTCCAGGATTTTGATAAGTTATGCTCACTACAGGGGGAACCTATATATCACAAAAAAACTAAAAAATGGAGGTTGGGGGTCAGTAACCCTCATGACCCCCCATAAAATAAACCCCTGGCTAGCTACTCTGGAACTTGAGCTAGCCAGTGCTTTGTCTCACATCAAAAGGCTCGAGTAGCACTCTTTGCAAGGCCCTTATTTGGCCTCCCCTGGTATCCATAAACCCCTTTTTAGAGACAAGTTTACCCTGGGTGAGGAAAGTGTTGCCTCTTTCCTCTTTATGTATGAAGTTGCTATGAAAGGAGCAACTGACCATCTTAAAATTAAGTACCTCCTTCCCTGCTTGATTATTGGAGCTCAGGAGATAATGGTTCCACGCATGGCCACCCTCAGCACCTGGGCAGAGGTTAAGCAAGCACGTACTGAGGAATTCAGCTCCCTACAAAGTTTGAAAAGGCAAAAACAGGCCTTTATGTGCCTTAGCCTGCAACAGGGAGAATCAATCACTTCTTTTGTTGAACGCTTCTACAATAAATCTCAGCCTTTACTGCTTGCAAAAAGCTACCCCCAGACAATGCTGTTACAGCTATCTTGGCTGGCTTGGCGTCCCATCCCTCCTTGGCAATGCATCTCTCTTCCATAAGGCGCTCTTTCAAAAATGTATGAGATATCAAGGAGGCCTTACTAGCAGTGGAAGATATATGAACTTGACCCTACGCAAGGAGCTCTGAGGCAATCATCTACTCTGACCACTCTAGCCTCTTCCATGGCTGTTTAACTCTGAAAACCTGCTCCTACGGAGTTGCTGTTACAAAACGCTTCTTTTTCTCATAAAGATAGTCAGATGATAATGGCCACGACTGGGCAGTGCTCCCCTCCATCTTCAAATCAAAAAAACCAAATGGTTAAAGTAGTTTCTCTTTGCCTTGGCTATCTTATTCTCCAGAGCGGCCTTCGCAAGTGGTTCCCTCACACCGTCCTTCCAATATGCTACCTATATCTCCTTCACCCGCTTTTCTGGCCATCTCTAGTCCAAAACTGGTAGCTCAGGGGCAGCCCAAGCCCCCTACGTCAAAGACTAAATGTAGTGCTACATCACTCACAGCATCTCCTTTAAAAGTTAATAGAGTAGATGAGCAGCCCAGGGTCTCCCTGTAACAAAGGAAGCCCTGAACTACCCTAACAATTGGTGGAATCTTTGATGCGCATTGATAATCCCTCTGATGATGAATCTAAAGGGGGTGGCGAAGACATGGGTCATTATGTTTTAGGAGCAACAGGTGAAGAGGAGTTTCCTGATCAATTGAATATGGAGAGAGTGGATATGAATAGGTCTTCATCAAACCTATCTTTGAAAAGTTTTGAGGGGTCTTGAGATTATTGACACTAACAGTGACACTGAACAACTCATTGTCACAATGATCCAATCCACCCAGTGTATCCATACCCTGCCTACTATCCAAGAAAAGTACCCTGAAACTGCCAAATGACTTGCCTTTATTCTCCATCTGAGGTCCTTGCTCTTTCCCCCAACTTGGGTGAACTTTACCAAAAGTGGAGGTCATTGTTAATGGAGTGAAGGATTGGGCTATACTCAACACTGGGTCCCCTGTGAACGTTATGTCATACAACCTTATAAAAAATTAAGCTGTCCACTGACATTGATTATACACTAGAGTTTGGAACTGTGAGGCAAAACAACACTTGCACCATTGGAGAATATTCTTATCTGCCCATTTTTTGGGAAGCTCATTTTTTGGCCCCAGTGGTGGCCTTGGCCAACAATACCTATGTTATAAATTAAGTAGAATTGTTATGATACGCCTTAAAGTTTGCAAGGGTCAAGCCCACTGAGCAACGGATGGATGATATGTAGATTGTCAGCCCAAAAACAACGTAAATATTATAATAAATTATGAGCTATGCTTCAGGCACACCACTTTTTTATTTTAATTTAAACCAGCAGATTCCTTCTGCTCTGCTTACTTCTTCCTTGTAACATTCCTTCTTCTTAAATCTTCTCATCTCACTTATATGTTAGTGACTTTGGTCAATATTGACCCTTTTGCTTAGACTATTCATTCTGCCATATTCTCATTGGTTCTGGCAGTCTTCATTTATTATATTCATGATTACTTAGTTTATATTATTTATCAATTATTCATTGTACATCAACATCTGCTAATCACCTTATTTAAGCAATCCAATACCCATCCGTTCTAACTCAATATCGCCTAATCCTAAGGCGCTCAAATAATTGTGTTTCAAAATTATGATCGGCGGATTATACCCATTCCGCCATAACAACTTAGGGATTATCATCCAGTCATATCAGAATCACTATAACCTATGATCTACTCATTAGTACCAGTTCATGCTCAAATTTGTTGGGGTTATTAATTTGAAGCAGGGCTATCTCTCCCTTCTTAAGTACAAGGTTACTCTGATTCTACTAATGAAGAGCTTAATAAAAAAGAATACATTTGCACTGTTGAATCTGCTTTCTTTGCCTTACCATTAAATTACACAAAGCCAGGGCGGAATACAAAAAAGCTTCCCAAATCAGTGGACGCCATGTATGGTATCCTTTTCTATGCGTATGAAGAGGTAGTAACCAAGTTGGGTGAGCAAAGGGTAGTTGACACGAAAATTACCTTGCAATTCCCACACAACTGCCTACAGCACCTAATCAGCATTAACGGAGTTAGCCCTCTTGAGCCTAGGGACTCGCCAGGTGTTCTAGATTCAGCTTATCAGCGACCAATCAATCTCCTGTTGGGGAATCTCACCAAAAAGGACATGGTCATTAAGAAGCATCAGAAGATCAAAGTGTTATGGTGACAGCAAGTTAATTTTGACCAGCCTGCCAGTCTAGGCGCTGAAACACTAAAGAGCGAGCCTAAATGCCAGAGGCACTGATTCATGAATGACTATTGTTGGTATGGAAACAAATTTTGCCAATGAGCGCCCAAGGGCCATAGTTGTGAATATAAACATAGTGTCAAACCAGATAAATATGGCCCTGGGGTCCATGGGCTTTTGAAAAATTAGGTTGGGAAGGGTGGTTTAGACTTCATCATAATACAAACTGCAATTTGGAAATGGGATTTTATTTAAATATAAAATAGAGAAAGAACTTTCAAATACCTCAGTGTGCTATGACAGATTAAAATGACGATTGATTTAAGGGAATAGTTTATAAAATCTTGGAATTGGGGCCCTCAAGATTTGACTAACCCAATGAACTTTGAGAGAGGGGAAATGAAGATAAAACTAAATAAAATTAACATCAAAAGTGTTGGCAATGGGCTGAGTCAATGTTGATTAAACTTTGGATGCCCAAATTATGGCTTTACCACTTTTTTGACAGTTAATGCGACGGTGTCTCACTTGATGGGCAACAGGAACCTCCCAGGGCCACCCCACATAAAGCGTTCCTAAGAGGTCATAAAGGGTTCAGGATACCCAACCTGCCCACACCTGGTCACTTTGGCATACATTTGGCCAAGTGAAAATTTTCGAGTGATGATCCTGATATGAGAGGGGAGGATTCTGAGTTGGCGGCAACTTCCAACGATGACCTGAAGCCATTGGTGAATTTCGCCAAAGGTCCAAAATTAGTAATTTGTTTTAATAGGAACAAGCATCAGGATTTGTCTCCAATGTGTTGGAGGCAGATTTTGAATCAACAATAATGTTTTCCAATAATCTGATGCCATTGGTGAGTTTTATTGGGGATTTAATCCTAGACACATCCTTTTTGGCAGGTACACACCCATCAGGCTTTGTTCCCAATGTTTTTGAAGCTGATTTCAAGCTAACAACATCAATCTCCCAGTGGCTCGTTGTCACTGGCGAGTGTGACTGAGTATTCAACCCTCAATACTCCATTTCCTGAATGCTCACACCCGTCAGGCTTTGTTACCATGGGTTTATGGTTGTTGGATATTTTAGCTTAAATTTCTCCAAGTCGCCATACTAAGTTGGCAGAAGAGATTACTGGGACAGGCAGAAGAATCTTCAGAGGGATGGCTGAAACCCAGAGCTCACCTACCACATGGACAATACCACCCTGCGTGATGAGAGGGTCAGCTGCCCTCTTAGGACCCTTCTTAGTGGGAAATATCAACACTTTCCGGTCTAGGAAGAGGAGACGTTCCCCCAAACTCTCATGAAGAGGCCTGCTGGTCTATATTGAGAACATTAAAAAAATGCACTGTATCAGGTCTATGGCGGATATGGGCCTACCTGCAGATTGATTTTTATGCATTTTGCACACTGTTAATACCTCTGATGATCTAACCACTACAGAGCTTAATAAAGCTCATAGTTTATCGAAGTCCTATATCAATATCTTTTCCAAAACTGATGATGACTACGGATATATGAAGGGTTGGACGCATACCATTGATGTGCAGATGCTCGTCCCATCCAATCTAGACCCTACCATAAACAAAAAAGCTGAGGAGTTACAGATGTGGATGGAGCTAAAACAGTTGCTAGACGCTGGGTTGTTTGTGCTGTCCCAAAGCCCTTTGTCAGCCCCTCATCTACTTATACAGAAAAGAATGGAGGTCATTGGGTTGTTTTGGAATATCATAAGCTGAACAACCTCACTAAGAAGGACAGCTACCCTATCCCCATATTGATGATGCTCAGGAAAAAATCTCTGGGTCCGAGTTCTTTTCTGCCATGGACTTGGCTAGTGGGTATAGGCAGATAGACAATTCTCCACAGGATCAGGAGAAGTGCGCATTATCCTTAGTGAGTCCTTTAACAACCCACTTGGTTAACCTAGGGGCTATGGAATGCGCCTGCCACTTTTCAGCGGGCGATGGACCATGTTCTTTAGGATCTCTAGCTAAGATGTGTGATTGTCTATCTGGATGACATCACAGTTTTCTCCAAGACCTTTAAAAAAAACCTCAACCACCTAAAGGAAGTGTTTCAATGGTTACAGAAATCTAATATTAAGCTGAAGCCCTCCAAAATGTACCTTCTTCCAAATGAAGTTTTTTCTAGGGCGCGCAGTCTCTCAAGATGGGATACAAAACTTCAAGGCAAATTGGAAGTGATATCTAAAATGCCTGCGCCCAAAACCCTTCATGCCATACAGGTATTTTTGGGCATGATGGGGTACTACCATCAGTTCATCCCCAAATCCGCCCAGCTCAAAGAGCCCCTCATACGTCTCTTGGCTAAGAAAACTCATTCTCATTCGGGTGTAGAACAAAAAGCCATATTTGAGACACTGCAGAACTTGCTGCAACTAAGGCCATTCCTCTGTCATCATGACTATGGCAACCCCAGTGTTGTTCATGGATGCCTCTGATTATGATGGTAAAAGCCAACTTGGCTTAGTTGTATGAAAATGGGGTTAATCATCCCGTGTCCTACTTCAGCAAGATTTTCTAAAGCAGAACGTAATTGCAGCGTCACTGAAAAGAAGTTCCTGGATGTCTTGCTTGCTGTAAAGTACTATCGCCCTTTCCTCTATGGGACTTCTTTCAATGTAGTAACTAACCACGCCATCTTAAAGTGGTTGCAAAAATATGAAAGATCTCACTGGACAGATGACACTTTGAGCTTTTTAGCTCCAGCACTATGACATGACCATTGAGAACTAGGCTGGAACATGCCATATGAATGTGGATGGGTTAACGCGGCTGCCTGTCCTTTACTTAGAAAATAGTGAAGCTGAAAAGTTACTTGACCTCTTAATGACGCCTGATGCGTGGGGTGATGAGGTTGAGCCTGTACAGAAAACGCTAGCTCATCACTCCCGCAACACCAAGGTGGAAAGCGGGAAAATTTATAGGAATGTAGGGGTGAATTGGTTGCCTTATCTCCGACCATCATAATGAGTACCCGTGATCTTGGAGTCCCATATCATTCCAGGACATAGCTGAGTACAAAAAACCTATGAGTGGGCAAAATAGTGATACTACTGGGAGAGCATCATGGAGACCATAAATGAAGTCCTGGATGCCTGTCTGACCTTCAAGAAACAATCCAGCTACAAGACTCGATATCAGTACCAACCCACTACTCCTCAACAAACCTTTCACACCATAAGTCTAGATGTGTAGGCCTCTAGCCCATACTACTGGGGGAAATTGGTACATCATAGTAGGGAATAGACCATAATATCAAGTGGGTTGAGGCTATAGCTCTTCCTGCTCAAACTGCCAAAGCCACGGCCACTTTCCTTCATCAAAATATATTCACCTGGCATGTCTGTCCCCAAGTCCTACTTGTGACAATGGAATAATTACACCTTCAGAGTGAAGATCCTCGCTACCTCCATGGGAATGCAATAGATTATCTTGGCTCCATATAAACCTTCAACAAATGGTACCGTGGAAAGAGCCAATGGGACCCTGATCTCTATTTTACGAAAAAGGCCACTTTAGACCCTCTTCACTGGGACCTTTACTTAACCAGTGCCCTCATGTCAACCATATCAGCTATCCCCAGATCCTAAAAATGTTACCTTTCTGAGCGTTGTATGGTTGAGAACCTGGAGTGCAGCATTATTAGCCAGAGATATTTTCTCCTATAAGACCGATCCTGAGCAATGTATATAGAAGTTGTCCCAGCACATCATTCAATTGAAATCAGAGGCAATGACCAACTTGTCAAAGACTGTCACAAAAATGGTCAAGATGCTAATGAGTTCCGGCCCCTCTATCTTCCTTCTAAGTGTCAGATTTGGTGCTATATTACCATAATCATATCACTCCCAGAAGTGAGAAGCTTTGGTCTATCTGGGAATGCCCTTTTGTCATCACTAATAAGAGAGGGGATGAGTACTCTATCAAGTCCCTGGCTACCAGAATTACTATTTGTGTCCATGGCTGGTTCTTGTGGCCCTACTCTTCCCTTAATACTCTTGAAGGGGGTAATGTCAGACAATTACAAGTACAATTTTGTAATAAGAGTGCTTCAGTTCATAATATGGACGAAATTGGATAAAAGACCCTGGCCAATTCTCGGTGAAACCCCTTGCTTTGAGGCAATACTTCTATTAAAGTTTCTTGACTAAATAGCACGAGTTTAGGGAGTCAGATTGCACCAACCATGCGGCGGAATCAAGGGAGTCCATCTGAGGTTCCTCCCCACTCCATTAACAATTTGGTAAACCACCTATTTAGGACACCTCATTTTATAGCCTTGGAGGGGTCTCAACTGGTGTAAAAATTTTCCTCATGGTGATTGGTTCATATATATCAAATTCTTGCTTAACGGACTAGCCCTAATAGCTATTGACCCTTCAAAGGCCACTCCATTAAAGCAAAGAAAGTTTTGAGAGCACTGATAGGTAGAAACCATATATTTCTTAATTAAGATATTTGTAGCTTATACTGAATTTCTTGGCCATCTCACTTTGAACCTCAGATCGTTTATATACTAAGCAGCGACATGTAATAGGGTTCTCTTTTCAACTCGTCACCCTCACTAATAAATTTAACTAAAAAACCATATTATTTTCCTGATTTAAATCTCCTAGTTTATTATAAGTGGTGTCCAAAAACCGCCTATTTTTTTAAATAGCAGTACAGAGTTTAACTACTCTGCTTCTTTTAAATTACTAAATCCTGTAAAAATAGCACCAGCGATCCTTAGATAACGCCTTATTTTTTTGACAATATACAAAAACCTCTCTTTTATCATAAAGCAAAATATTAGGTAACCTTATTATGGTATAGCCAATGTGGAATGTGGTTTAGATGTATACTTCTCAATCTGCATACCAAAAACTCACTTTAATGCAGATTGTATTAGAGTAGGCATATCTATAGGGTGTAGATCAATCATATTAAATGAAATAAAAACTCTTGAAGTTTTTCTGTTACCAAAGACTCTTTGTATTCAGATAGACATTCCTTAACACTAATTTTAGCTCCAAAAGCTCTGTAACGTTTCTATTACTTTAATGTAGAATCTAATTGCCAGCATCAAAAATACTACTCCTACTTTCTTTAAAGGCATGTCTACAAATTTAGCATGATACTCTCTGAATCAAGTTCAGTGGTTGGATATAAACAGGCTATAAACAGCACTTAACTTCTCTGTTGTATATATATCTCAGCATAACAGTTCTCTTGTTTGTCACCAAAGTCTGAAATTGGGCTCAGAGCTAAAAATTAGTGGAGAGGTCAAAAAACAAAAAGATGGGAAAATATAGACCGCTTTATATTGTTAGAAAGTGTCAATATATATAGGGCATGTGGGGACATTGCCTCAGTGACCTTCATGGCCCCATGAGATCAAGATCTTTCATTGCATTCCAGATTGACTGCCTGTATGGTGCCCTCATTGTACTGCATCATCCTCATGACTGTAGCATTGAAGGCAGCGCCTCTCATGATTTGGGAAGCGGAGATGTGATTCCTGAAGGTGATTCCATTGACTCTTGTACACGAGATGCTTTCTTATTGAATCTAGTTTCAGTGCATTCAGGATAGGGTTCCATTTGCGCTGGTTCAAGAGTTGATCAGTTGAGGCTCAATTTGAAAGCAGGGATTTTGGCTTGCTGGCCATTTAAAATCCCATCAACTCCCCCTCAAGATCCTATCAGAGGGGTATAGGGCTGGATGAACTGGCCATGAACTCAATTCACCAGTGTCCTCAGATTGACATCAGCAAAGGAGTTCTCAGAGTTAACCTTTTGGAGATCAGCTTAAATCTCAGGATTTTTCAACTCCTAATGCACAGGTCAACTAATTATGCTATACTGTTGGACCTCCTTGGGGGTCAAAGCAGCTAGCAATGATATCCTAGAGAGGCTGTCAGAGTTTTGGTGCATTGCGCCCATGCAATGAACTATAGTGAAATCATAGCTCTGCAGTCATAAAGCCCATCAGGCTAAATGACCTTCTTGGCCTTTATCTTCTGGAGCCACCAGAGTGAGGAATGATTGGTGACGATGGTAAAGTGGGTACCATAGAGGTAGGGATGAATTTATATGATGGCTAGCAAGACAGCTAGTCAATCTCTCTCAGTGATACTATAGTTCATTTAGCCTTAGTCAGAGTCTTTCTGAAATAGGCCACTAGGTTAACCTGCTTTAGTCATGCTGGTCTAAGATAGCCCCAAGGCAACATCACTCTCATCTATTAACAACAAGAAGAGTTGGTCAAAATGTGGGTGAACTAATATGGTATTGGAATTTCAGTAGAAATTATAATAAGCAGGTGCTACAAAGGCAATGAAATTATTAGTTCCATGGCTCTAGTAAAGATCAACACAAGTGCATCAAAGTATTAGTTCCATTGCTATAATTAATCTTAATCAGAAATACAGAATCCTGTATGAAAAGACCAAAATTAAGCTACGTGAGACATAAATAGAGGTACTTTATTTGTTATAAATGAGGGATATGTATTGGGGTAGATTTAGTAGTTATTCATGAGGATTTTTGGGATGCACCTGAGGTAATATCCTTTCTATTAGATGACCAATATGGCTGATTATTAATACCATACTTGTGATGGCCAGATCTTATAAGATTCTTATTTGATGAGACTGACCTTCTTGTATGATATTTTGCCTCATCAGATAGCTTAGCAATACCCTTCAGAGAAGGTTGATAACTCTGAAGGGCTGATCATCAGTCTATCATAGAATCGAATATCTCCAACGTGGATTTTGCAATCTCATAGACCAAGATATCAAATCTCAATCTTGAGTAATTCTGGTTATCATAGTTGAATCCCCAACAGATGGGTTTAGTACAAATAGCGGTCCTAAATGCAAAAATGCCTGTTCTAGTTCCAGCTGCCATAAAAAGCACGTTCCTCTGCAGGAGGTAAAATAGAGCTCATCTAGGTGTGAAAACTTTAGATAAACTGATAACACTCTTTATGCATGGGAACGCCTGAATATCCCTTAAGCTCTGGGGGCGCGAAATCTTTTCTATGGCGTCACCTTTTTCTGTATGGGCTGGATGCCACTCTGTGAAACTTTGTGTCCCAGAAACTCCATTTCCAACTGGAAGAAGGGGAACTTTTAGAGTTTAAGCTTTATAGAAGACTATATGCTAATTAAAAACTTCCCTAAGATGCTTGATGTGTTCAATAAGAGTTCATGAGAAGACAGGGATGTCCTCTAAGTAGACAAGGACACATGAAAGCTTAAAATCCTCAATGATCCCGTTAATGGGCGTTGGAAATTGGCTGGTGCATTACAGAGTCCCTGAGGAATCCTCGTGGGCTTGAATAGTCCTTTATTGGCTATGAGTGAACACTTGGCTTAATCTTTAGGGGCGAGCTACACTTGTCAATATCCACTGGCAACGTCCATTGCAGAAATGTAATGCAATCTGGTGAGCAGTTGGAACGAATCAATTATTTGAAGCATAGGATAGCTGTTTTCTTGGTGATTGAAATGAGCAATGATAATCCATCACCACCTGATGGCTGCCATCCTTCTTCTGAATCAGCAGGTGAGGAGAGGCCCAAGGGCTGCGCAAAGGCGCTAGGAGTCCAGCTTCGAGTAGTTGTTTGAGCTCCATCTCTACATGGGCTTCTTCAACCTTGCTTTTTTGGTAAGGTCATGATGATAAAGGGAAAGCGTCCCCAGTCTCCACGTGATGTAGGACTCGATTCATTCTCCTGAAGTCATAGTTTGTGGCCAAAAATAGTTTTGAATACTACTCCAACAAATTTTGAACTTTGCGCCGTTGGTCTTCAATGAGATCCTTTCCAATACTGGTCTCAATCAGGGCCACTGATGGGGGCGTCTCCAACCCGAAGTCCCTTAGGCTCCTAAAGCTACTGACATTACTTACAGCCTCTACTGGTAAGAGGCAGACATAATCGGCAGGACTGGTTGGGCCTACTACCTTAGGTTTGTGTCAAGAGCATGTCTGTAATGCTCCAGTTCCAATAGCGGAGGGGGTGAGGGCCCACCCCCTGCTACGGAACCCTTCGCTGAATAAAGGGTAAACAAACACCACCCAGAAGGAAGGTGCAAAGAATGACCTAAGCAAGGATGGCATGCATTTATGAATTTGAACCTCTTGGAGGTTGGCAAACAGAACTAAATAAAAGCAAATAAAATACTAAAATAAACGGGTTTTTTAACAAGCCAGATGAACAAAAAAGTAAAGTTGGTCTTGTGCAAACATAATTAAACATTTGATGGAGAGCTTTCAATTGTCAGAATTGGTGCTAAGCCTAGGCGAACCAATAAGCGCACGCTGCCATCAACCTGGGTCCTGTAACTCAAGATTTTCTAAACTTAGATTAAAAATTACAGATTGACTTATCCCAATTTAGCAATTTTATAAATGGAACGGGTTTTGAATCCCTGTTCCTTAAGTAACTGAATAAAAAAAGTCAGCATTGATAACGTAGCTGGTTTTTTTTAACGCCCTGGCTGTAACTCTAGGATGAGCATCACGAACATCCCCAGGATCAACCTGGACATATCTCGCCTTTACCCAGCGTTGGTCTAGGGTATGTTTTTAGTCAGAAAGCCTTGCAACTTGATTTTTTTGGCCTCCTGATGACCAGTCTTGTCCTTACAATTTATGTCCTCAGTCATTTCATAAGGCCATGACATTACCCTCTCATTCTTTTGGGGCTCCACCCCTCCTCCAGAGACTTTTGCTAAATAAAAACCTTGTAGGCAGGGGCCAGCTTCAAGAGCGATGATCTGCTCTGACATGGGCCTTGCAGCCTTAAGGAAAATGCTCAAGGAAAACTTTGATAAGAACTTGTGCATGGGTGCAGTCACGTAATGGCAGCCAACTGTTCTCTTTTGCATCAAATACCTTCCAGGATAAAAACTCCAGTTGACTGATTACTCAGTGGGAGGCTACAATCATCTCCACTTCCCACTTGGTGCCCAATAATGATATAAGTCTCTGGAGTCTCTGATGGGGGCCTTTAAACAACATCAGTTTGCTTTCATGAAAGATGACAAAAATCTGGAATGAGGGGTGAGATTCAACTGTTATGAGGCGTGGCCCACCTTTGTGAAAATGCGGTAAGGCCCAATACTCTTTGGTCCCAGCTTTTTCCATGGCTGTTTGATAGGGATTTTTTAGCATCCAGCATCACAAGATCCCCTCTCTTATAAGCAGGACCTACTCATATTTTTTCATAAGCGTGTTCTTTATAAACTTTCATTGCTGCCTCCAAATTTTTGGTAACCCTCTGGTGTACTTTCTTGATAGATCTAGCAAAGTCCGCCACCACTTCCACTTTGGATTCACATCTGGGCTCCATGTTGAAGGCGGGGTTAAACCATGGTTGGAAAAAATGGGAAACAACTGATAGACGCATGTTGAGTGTTGTATAGCTGAACTGGGCCATGGGAAGGTGAGAAACCCAATCCTAATAATCCACAGCAGTGTAACACCGCAGGAACTATTCCAAGCACTGGTTCACTTGTTCAGTCTGCCCATCTGATTAAAAGGTGATAGGCAGTTGAACGTCAAGGGCAAATTTAACGAATCTTACACAACTTTTCCCAAAAATAGGGGTAAACTGGGGCCCCCAATCACTAATTATTTCCTGAGGCACCCCATGAAGTGCGAACATATGAGACACAAAGAGCCTAGCCATCTCAGACGCGGTTAACACGGCGCTGCATGGAATAAAGTGGGTGAACTTCATAAAACAGTCCACCACTACCATGATGGCGTCGTAGCTATCAGATGCTGGCAACTACACAATAAAATCCAAAGATTAAGAAGGCCAAGGCCTACAGCATTTTTGAACTGTTCCCAACAACCCTGCAAAGGGCTGGCGATTTAACTTTATTTCTGTTTGCAGACCTGGCACTCCTTACAATATCTGGCAACCTGCGCAGCTGAACCCTTCAAATTGTAAGTGTGGCAATTTTAGCTCTAGAGTCTTTTTCTTTACAGGATGACCAACGGTGATTCCGTCATTATGGTCCCAAATGATTTTCAGGAGAAGTGGTCTGGTGGAATCTCATAGGCGCCCCTGAAACCACACCATCTCATCCTTCATGTGGTAACCCTGGTAATGTCCTCCTGATTTAACTTGCTCTTAGCGAAATCCATGGTATACCTGGCTGACAAAGGCTGTGAAAGGACTACCTTTCTGAACATACCATATTCCTCCACATTCCAGATGAGCAAGCGCTGGACCGTGGGCCAAAGGGGAGGGAAGTTGAGACACAATCTTACCTGGTGGAATCATCAAGTGGGTATTATGCACCTCTACCTCCTTAGGATTAGGGGCTAGTGCAGGGTTTTGACTCAAAGCATCCGTCAAACCATTTTCCTTGCACTTTGTAAATTTAATAGGAAAACACAAATTGGGCTAGGGTCTCATGGCAGTGGGTTTGCCGCGTGGTAAAGACATGAGGTGTGCGGTAGTACAACAAGGCATAATGATCTGTATGATTGTGGAATGGTAGGGATGAGCCACGCAAATGATGACATCAATAGGTCAGCGCCTCAACAAGTGCTAATAACTTTTTGTCATAAACGGCGTAGTTTAACTCTGGTAAGAACATTTTTCTGGAAAAATATCACACTGGATGCTCTATTCCATCTCCTACCACTTGTAACAAGGCAGCCTCTATGGTGAAGTTGGAGGCATCAGTAGTAACAATAGACTCTTTTTCAGAAATAAATGACAAAGAAAGGACATGGGCAACTGGGTGCACTTTACCACTTGAAAGGTATCCTGCAAAATGGGAGACCACTGGAACACTTTTGCTCCACTCGCCTTATACAAGGGCGCTGCCACCTCAGAAAGATTTTCTGTGAATTTCTTAAGGAACGTATACGTCTTCAAAATCTCCTCAATTTCTTGATCAAAGGTGGGGTGGGCCTTTCACAAATCTCCTTCCCCTTGTCTGGAGTTGTCATGTGGCCTTGATCAAACATGATGTTGCCCAGGAAGGTGACCTGGGACTTAATGAATTCATACTTACTGATTTTTATCATAAGGTTGGCTGCCCTTAAACTCTCCACCCCCTGCCAAAGGTGTACTGCATGGGACTCATGATCAGGGGAAACACCGGAATATCATTCATTTAAGCTACTGTGCATACCACCAGCAGGTCCCCAAAACCGCATCTATATGACGTTGAAAAATAGTCGGGGCGTTTTTAAGCCTAAAGGGCATAACCCAAAAATGGAAAATTACTTTTTTGGTACAGAATGTGGTTAGCCACTACTGGCCCTTCTTGATCTGAATCTTATTGAACGCATTTAAGTAATCCTGATTGGAGAAAAATTGCACCTTCTCCACATAGCGTGAAATCTGTGAGTCCAAGGTGATGGGATGCAAGTCTGGTACTGTAAAATTGTTGAAATTCCATAATCTACGCACAGGTGTAAGGTACCATCAGCCTTTTCCGTAAATAGAAGAGAGAAGAATACTGGGGAGGTACTCTGAATATTGCGCTTTTAGCTAACCGCTCCTTAACCCACACATCTAAGAAAGTATCATCTCATACAGCCAAAGAGTAAATGGGAGAAGATATATGCACCAGATCATTAGTGAGTTTGAACTTGCAATCAAACTCTGAATGATCCAATAGTAAATTGCCTAAAGACGCATCAAAGGAAGATTCCATCCTTTCAAACAGGAAGGTAAGGGTACCCCCAGAGAGGGCTTCAGTAACGGAGCAAGACTGAGAGTGTAATCTTGAACCAGTTGTAAAGATCGCCCTGAGAGTTCACTTCAGACAAAGGGATAACCAATTCATGACCATTCTTCAAAGTTAATGATATGGTATTGTATTTCAAGTAGGTTTTAATGTTAAACTTTCGCCACCACTCTCCTGCCAAAATGATGGGGTACAAGAGGTTTTTGATTGCTTGGAAGCGGTCAGTCAAATGATACTAGACAACTTGATAATCCTTAACTCAAGAACCTTCATCGTGGGAATACCTTGGGAAGCCTTTCCCCTAACCATACCACCTAGAAATTAATTCAACTTAAGGTAGTCAACTAGGTCCTTGTCAAAGAATTCTCAGAGGCCCTCTATCCACTAAAATAGTTGTGCTTTTTTCCTTGAAGGGTTTAAAGAGTAGCAGTCAACAAAAAATATCCTGAATGGAACTTATTCATAGCAGATTACGCCAACACCTCACCAGAAAAATCTTCTTCAGGCATAAGCATACCACAGGATAGGCTTATAAATCATAAAATGAAGAGGGATAATTGGCCACTCTCACTACTGAGGCCACATATCCCACCATATCTTCAGCAGTTGCAAGAACATTTTTATATTGTAATAATAACTTTTTCTCCACCTCCTGTGTTATGAGGATCATGGTAGAGGTCAAACGCGGGTTCTATGGGGTGATCTGGTATACAGAAATGGTTTTCATTAAGAGATATAAGAGATGATATTTGGCTCGTTTTTATTTAAGGAATCTGAATTATAAAATGAGTTTTTGGGCATTAATGACCCCACACCCAATCCGGTGGC
The DNA here is from genome assembly GCA_022478985.1 of Massospora cicadina. Lineage (NCBI taxonomy): Eukaryota > Fungi > Entomophthoromycota > Entomophthoromycetes > Entomophthorales > Entomophthoraceae > Massospora > Massospora cicadina. The sequence goes on from JAKSZP010004602.1 coordinate 33,312, forward strand.
TGTTGTACATTGTTATCTAATTCCATCACCCCCAGGTCCTTAGTTATTCGCCCCACCTGCACCTCAGAACATGGTGCAGAGAGAAATTCGTTTTTATTGAATTGTTTAATCAATTTTGGGGATAGACTCACCCCAGACCCTCTAATTCCGCCAAAATGGGGAGGAAATTTTGCGTGGAACTCTGACCCATTTAAAGAAAAATCAATAAGTGTGGGCGCCATATTTATAGGGCCTTCTCAGATGACATCATAGCAGCAGAATCAACCGATACATTTTTTTAGGTTTGAAGCGGGACCCCTGTTCACCTTCAAATTCCACCAAAAACAAAGGATTGGAAGGATAAGAATTCCCTTTTTCAGAGGTGTGCACAAGTTTTTGGGACCCATGTTTATAGAAGCCGCCCTGGGTGAAACCATGACGGCAAAATTACCTGATTCTTCCAGGTTGGGGCGAGGATTTTTTCCAAAAAGCCAATCAGATGATCAAAGCCAGTGGGGAAGCTTGACTCACTCAAGTGTCCATCACAAGGATATTCAAAAAGGAATAGGAAAAAACGTTCACAAAATGATGGAAACAGGTAAGCCCAAGACACAGGGATATTAAAAAAGTAAGGGAACACAAAACACCCAACACCACAGTGCACAAATGAGCCACAGTAAAAATTGGAAGTGACAGCACAGGGTTGCCCGCCCCCAAAGGTTGCTTCAAACTCAATATACTCTTGGACACCCACAACACAGTTTTATAAATGTAAAGTGCCCAGGAAAGTGCCCAGGGCAAAAGATGACGCAACCACTCAACACTTGGAGGGGGGAGTCAAGGGTGGGTTTTATATAATGAGAAGAAATGGCGGGAAACTTGAAAGCCCCAGCAACTGGGCCTTGAGCGGTCCATAACCACCAGGTACTCACCAAAAGGGTGGAAGTCGCACCATGAGCAGCAAAGGAGAAACACCAAGCTGGCGCAGAGTAGACCAGAGAGATAACACCTTGGACAAGAGCGTCCAAACCATGGTGCACAGCCAAAGCATCTAATTACCACTAAGAAAACCTTCCAGATGGAATAAGTCTTGGCAAGCCCAAAAATTAGGTTGGTTGTCTAATGTCAAGAGCGTGTCTGTAATGCTCCAATTTTAATAGTGGAGGAGGACGAGGGCCCAACCACTGCTATGGGACCCTCCACTGAAGAAAGGGTAAAAAACACAGTTCAGAAGGATGGTGCACAGGTTGGACCAAGCAAGGACAGCATGCATTTGGATAATTTGAACCTCTTGGTGGTCAGCAAACAGAACCAGTAAATGCACATAAAATATAAAAAAATGGGGTTTTAAACCAAATGACCAACAATGAAAGTTGGTCTTGTGAAAACATAATTAAACACTGGATGGAGTAATGTCAATTGGCGGAAGTGGGGCTAAGCCAAGGTGAACTACTAGGCGCACGCTGCCATCAACCTGGGTCCTGTAACTCGAGATTGTCCAAACTTGAGTTAAAAGATTCAAATTGACTCATCCTGATCTAGCAATTTTATAAACAGAACATGTTTTAAATTCCTGTTTCTCAAGTAACTGAATAAAAAAGTCTGCGTTGATAACGTAGCTGATGCGTTTTAATGCCCAGACTGTAAGCCAGGCTGAGCATCACGCACATCCCCAGGACCAACTTGGACATATCTCACCTTTACCCAGCGTTGGTCTATAATTTGTTTTAAGTCAAAAAGGCCTTGCAACTTGACCTTTTTGGCCTCCTGACGACCAGCCTTGTCCTTACAATTTGTACCCTCAATCATGTTATTAAACTATGACAGTTTGTTGGTAAGGTTAGTTAATAACATTGATATAGATCCAGCATAAGCTGGATCTAGAATTCTTGGGCAGGTTAGCACCCTTGTTGAATGGGTTGTCTAGGCCTCAGATTTCCAGAAGTCTCTGGAGGGGATGTTAATATGGACTTGAATGTAGCAATGACTTGGGACTTTGGAGGTATAGTGGTCACCCTAAGTAAGTAGATCGACATGCCTTCTTGTCCATCAACAGCAGAGGGGGCAATCAGATCTGAGAACCTCTTACATAATATTTGAACCAATTAATTTGTCCCTCACTCTCTAGTAGGCATTCTCAGGCCTTGACCTCTTTATTAGAGTTGTGGGAGGTTTTAAAGATCAGGTGGGTCCAATACCCTAGTAGGGATAGGAATCCATCATTGTAATGGACTACTTATAAGTAGTCCTAAAGAAACTGAGTTCCAAGAGGTAGGTCATAGCTAGGGTTATCCAGAGTGATGGCGGGGGTATTTACAAAAAGCTTTCCAAATTGAATAGGTAGGGAAAAATATTCCCCTATAGATCAAGTACATTGTAGGCCAGCTGTGCCATACTCCATATAGTGTGGCATGTCTGAAGAGAACTTGGTACGTTTCATCAAATTGGACGTTATAGCGTTTATGGGGGAGCGTTGTTACCTATGGTGAGGATTTGAATCTTATGAACTTGAATTGTGATGTGTTTAACCAGACTTCCAAACTGGGGTTGTAGCGTGAGAAACATGGGAAGCCATTGGAAGAAAAGTAAGCAGTATCGTTTCTTTATTATCAAAGGGTACCATTACTTCTTCTTCAGGTACAATAGTTCCAGGATTGTTTGAAGGTATTATTGGGATTTCTACCCAAATCAGGGATTCGGGTGTTTCAGATGAAGGTAATTGAACCCAATCTGATGAAATGGATGAAGCCATAAAAAGGAATAATACCTGACAAAATATAAGGTCTTTCAATATTGGGGATCAACCCCAACTGATGTGATCGAATAGTACTCATCCAAAACCCCTAATCTTAGGATTCAAACCCAATCTATGTGGTATTTGAATCCCATTTGACAGAAATGAACATCATGCCGCAGAATCCCCAATTGGTAAATGAGTTTAGATCTTAGCTCAGAATGCTTGGAGATTTACCAAGAAAAAAATCCCTGATCTCCCTTATAATCATGTGTCTAGGAAAATAAACTTAACTCTCTTTTTGCCATCTAAATAAGTGGCCTGTCTCTATTTATTTAAGGATGAAAACATAGTTAGAGTTTACTACTCAAGAAACTTTATCCTGAGTGAAGACTTTTCATCCAGAAAAGTAAAAACACATAATCCAGCACCCAGGAACTTTGGGTCTCCTGTACTTAAAAAATAAAAGGACAAGTGGTCCAAAAACCCCGTAGCCCCAACAAAACTGGTGCTCCCTGCCAGGTACACCCCAAGTCCTACGTGAAACTATTTAATAAAATGAGCAATAATGATTTGGCATCAGATCTCTCTTTGAATCAGAAACAACATAAAATCTTGGTGAATTTACCTGCTATGATACATGGATTGGAACAAAAAATTCTCACCATTATACAACACAAACTTAAACTTTGAGATGCAACTACCAGACTAAAAAGCGAAATCTGGCAGTTAACCCTGCTTATCGCCACAAAAATAGCCCTTTGTATCACCCCATGATTGGTAGACTCAATATTTGATGATATCAATGACTTAAAAAGTCAAATAAACGCTCTCCACCCTCACCAATTTTCCGGCAATAGCAATTCCTCTTTGAGGGAAAATGCACCCAAGTATTATTTCACGTTGTTAGGCCTTTAATCCCTCCTAATGTCATGTTCAAACTGTCAATCAAAGAGAGCTACGCCCCAGGCGAAGGGAGCATCTTCTCTTTCCTATTTCGTTATGAAAGTGCTATGGAAGAAGCTACTGACACCTAACGGCTTAAACGCTTAACTAACTGTCTTTTAGTTGCATGGCTCAAGACATTATGGTACCACATCTAATACATAGCCTTACTTGGAATGAAGCCAAGACTTCTTTGCTTTGGGAATTTGAGAATGACTAATTTTAAACAAAAAACAAACCTTTATGGGAATAGGCCTTGATTGGGGAGATATCATCAATTAGTTTGCCCACGATTTTTAATTTGATGCTCAAACATTGGTCACAGAAAATTGTCAAAAGTTGGATGGCGCTTTAACTGCCTCATTTTCAGAATTTAAAATATGCTGAATATCTTACTCTATCTCAAAGCAGTGAATTCTAACTGTTCGTCTATCCTCCATATCAAAGAAGCATCATGGAGATTCATTCTGACCTTAAACACACTGGGCCCTCTCAATTTAAAAATCTATAAGCCCCAGCCCCAATTGTTAGCAGTTATACCCCCTGTTAGATTTTTGATGGTTGACTCAAAAATAAACCCTTTGAAAAAACCATCAATGCTAATAGATTAATCCCATTGATGGATCATTTGATCTTTCCTGATTTATCCACATAACTAAATTTATAATAAAACCACCTCAATTGAACTTAAATCTTGATTATCATAGCTAATAATAGCTATGATATAATCACATTATGGCCAATTATGATTCCACTTAGGTGCAAAGTGGTCTTACGGCATTAACTAAATTGCACCTCCTAAATTAGTGCACTAATCTTAATGCACTAAGGCGGAATTTTGGGTTTGATTAATGAAATTGATTTATTAAGCACTTAAACATAGATGTCCCAAATAAAGGCATACTTAGTGCTATTGAGAGGCCTGCCAATGTCCCTATTAGGGGTGCATCATCTTTATTTTTTATATATATTATTATCCCCATATATTGTTATTTGTTGAGTTATAATGTAGCTCTAATTGGGAAGATTTTGATGTTGAGTTCTCAACCAAAGTCGTCCCAATTATGAGAGTAAAATTGCCTTCAATTGGGCTGAAACAATTGTTATTTTTAGTCAATTTGGCCCATGAATTAACTTGAGGATATTCCATGATTATTGCCATGACCAGCAGAGGATTGACATAATATGAATGAACTCATCTAATAGATAAGTTTGGCCAGGAGATGCCTGAGAGGTATATAATACCAGTGCCTGGACTATTAAAAAAACATCATCATTTACCATTTAAATATTGATCATTAATAACTACTGTCATTAAGTTTATTAATTATTGTTGTCCATCTGTCATTTGTTTGATATTCAAATCCATTGCCTTTACATAATATTAGATAGTTGTGTGCATTTATACTTCCCAAATAGAAGTACATAATTACCTGCTGGAGAGATAATCCTGAATATAAAGGAATAATTTCCTAATTTTGTATGAAGACAGAAGGTCTCATAATTGTTGTTACCAGTAGACTTAAGAATGGTGAGCATACCGGAGTTACTTGGTTATAAAAGATTATTGGAGAATCTACTTCCAAATTATGAGCAGGAGTTTCATTTGAAAAGCAAGTTTTTTATCCTCAAATTCATTAAGTCATTTTAGCTTGCACCATCGGCTGAACACTTACCATTTTGGTGCTCACTATAGGGGATACAACTACCTAATATGAACATGGACAATCATCTTTCAGAGTTTGCCAGAAAATACAGCAACAACGATATGGAAACAAGAGATGACTAATACATTGAACTTTTTACATCAAATCATTCTAAAAATGAGGAGGGGAATGAGTACTCCTTAGAGCTAATATTGTCTGGGCTAACAATTCAAATCCCAGAAGGGCTTTATGGCGAAGTTATCAACCTAGGTCCCAAACTCAACTTGAACCTAATGTGGCGCCTGGGATGATTATTTCCAGACATCAAGATATTAGTGTCCTCTGTGCAAACATGCAGAATCAACCAATTTTCATCAAAAGGCACCAGGTGGATGTCTATCTCCATTTAATTCCTATAACAGAGATTGAATATTTCTATGATTTTGGAAGCCTGGATGAGCTAGGGCTTCCTGATGATGAGTTGGATTATATGCATAATGTCATACCTGTGGCTGATTTAGGGAAACTCAATGATCAGGAAAAGGATTAAGTCTGAGGATTATTTGAGAAATACAACGAAATATTTGCCAAGGACAATTTTGATCTGGGATGTGCTAAAGGAGTAATCCATATGGTAGATACTGGGGACCATTTACCTATCCAATTGAGGCTGATTAGGCGTTCAAAAACTGCTGAAGAGGTTGTGTCACAGGAATTAAGGAACTTCTCAACCGTGGTATGTTGGTGCTATCCAAGAGTCCATGGGCTGCCCCAATTCTCATAGTAAAAAAGAAAGATGGGAGCACCAGGGTTGTTATTGACTACTGGAAGCTTAACAACATTACAAAAAAGGGTTCCTATCCTCTTTTGCATATTGTTGATGCCCTAGACAGGCTTGGGGGTGCAAAGTTCTTCTCAGCGATGAAATTAATTAGCGGGTATTGGCAAATTGACCTGCCTGAAGCTGAGAGAGAAAAGTGCGCTATTCTTGAAGTTTTGAATTGCACTTCTAATGGGGCTGGTTTAACCTCGAAGTTACACTAGGCAGATTATCCAAAAAGTGATAAACTAAATAGGAAAATACAGGTTAAAAATCGACCTAATTTTTATTTTTGATAAGAGGAAATATTTATGGGCTTTTTTAAGGTTTGTAATCTATCAGAGTGAAATAATCTCTAAGCGATCAAATCTTCAAAAAGTTGATTGGGATCCAATTGATCATTAACTTTGATAGATTGTGATAGATTGCTCACTCCTTCTGAAGATGTCAGGGGAATTGAGGAAGGGGATTTTTGAAGATATGCAAATTTGGTGAAATCCTGACACTTCCCCCTCAAAATTTGATTGTGGTGGAGGATGACTTCTTAAAAACCTAGGATGAATACAATTTACCACAATACCAGTATCAGTAAGAACAATCAAATTTTCTAATCCTACTCAAAATATAACTCTATAAGGACCAGATCAATTAGTTCCCAGTTTTTCAGTCCATCCACCTGGCTGAGATTGATAATAAATAACTTAATCTCCAATCTGATATTCAAGCAAAACTGGTTTATGTTGATTGCTTAATAGAGTCTCTCTTTGAGTGGTGGTTTCAATTGAATTCATTGCTTGAGCCTGGAGGCGGATAATCTCATCAGCCAAATTTCTCATAACTAAATTGGAGTTTTCTGGGATGCTTTCTCCAAGGATAGTCTGAACACTAGAAGGGACTGAATGATCCCGCCCATATATACACTTAAATGGGGACATTTTGATAATGCAGTGATAACTTATCCAATAAGCAAACAAGGCACTAGGTAAATAAAAATTCCACCGAGTTGGATCAGTTGAGGCCATTTTCCTTAAAATTGAGACCAAGCTTCCATTAACTCGTTCAATGGCCCCATTTGAGGATGGATTATATGGGACAACAAATCGCTGAGTAGTGTTAAATAATTTTAATAACTCCTGTATAAGCTGCAAGGTGAAATTAGTCCAATTATCTGACATAAGGACCTTTGGACATCCATGTTGGGAAATAATATGCTGATATAGGAAATAAAGCTGTAGTCTTAGCCGAAGGGGTAGCAATTGAAATGGTCTCAACCCATTTGGTCAAAATGGTCAACGGCCATAATGATATACTGATGACCATGCACTCCTCGAGGAAAAGGCCCTACAACATCAATGCTGACTAATTTGAACGCCTTAGTTGGGGAAATGACTTGATGTTAATAAGTAGGGTTGGTAGGTTCATGACGTTTGCATGTAAGACATGAGTCAAGAGTCTCCCAAATGAACTTGGTCATGTTGTTCCAATAGTATCAAGTCTTCAACCATTCTTGAGTTTTCTTTAAGCCAATATGACCGACTTGTTCATGACCTTCCATTACAGCGTGAAACCTGGAGTTAGGATGTAGGAAGGGCAACCACTTAGACTTGACTTTCTTATAAAAAGCTCCATTTTGAATCATAGTATCCTTGGTAATTGATTTTAGATAGGCTCGATCCTCTTCAGTCTCTCGATCCCATAATTCCAGTCATCCAATAAGATTATACAAGCGTTCTTCTTTTTCTGGTTCCAAGGTTAGAATAGGTAGTCAGGATAACCCATCCTCATTTTGATGCTGAGCTCCTGAGCGATGAACAATGGAAAAATTGTAATTTTGCAATCATAAAGACCAATGGCCAACCTCCCATCAGGATCCTTTCATATTCTGCAGCCATTGTAAGGAGGAATGGTCAGTAATAACGGTGAAATGGGTACTATATAAAAAGGGCTGAAAATGCTTGATGGCCAAAATTACCGCCAAACATTCCCACTCAGTAATGCTATAATTTTGTTTGGCCTTTGACAAAGTTTTGCTATAGTAAGCAACATGATGATCCTTATTTTCTTCATCACACTGAGATAAAATAGCCCCAATAGCGACATTGCTTGCATCTATATGTAGAAAGAAAGATTTATCAAACTGGGGGTGAATTATAACAGGTGCCTTCATCAAGGCGGTATGCAGAGAATTGAAAGACTGTTCTTGAGCTGATCCCCACTCAAAAGACACTACTTTTTGCAATAGATAAAATAAGGGTTCAGCCATATCCACAAAGTTGGGAATAAATTGCTGGTAATACCCAACCATACCAAGAAAGACTTGAATATCCTGTAAAGAAGAGAGAGGAGGCATCTGTTGGATGGCTTGAACTTTGTCTGCAAGGGGTTAAATCCCTTTAGCTGAAACCTGATGTCCTAAGAAGTCCATTTCATTTTGAATGAATGAGCACTTGGAGGGCTTAAGTTTTAAGGATGAGCCCCAAATTCAGTTGAATACTTCTTTTAATTGGTTTAAATGCTCAGTAAAGGTTTTGGAAAACATTATAATGTTGTCAAGATATACCAGAACACAATTAAGCTTTAAATTCCGGAGCATACTGTACATGGCCCTTTGGAAAGTTGTGGGGGCATTGCTTAGTCCTTGAGGCATGTGAGTTGGTTCAAACAACCCTTCACTAGATATCAGGGCACACTTGGCACGATCTTCTGGAGACAGTTTGATTTGCCAATATCCACTGGCTAGGTCCATGGCCAAAAAATAGGTGGATCCAGCCAACAATCTAAGTGAATTATCAATCCTAGGTAAGGGATAACAGTCTTGTCAGGCAATATGGATTTATGATAGGGCTTCGCACGGATAGGAAGGTGATCACCAGTTTCAACAGTGTGCACTAAACCTTTCATCTTCCCAAAATCATAAGTATGCCTAGCAAAAATGTCGGAATAATCATCCAATAATTTAAGCACTTGTTTCTCCTGTTCCTTAGAGAGATGTTTCCTGATAGCAGGTCCCACAGTAAGAATTTCCTGATCACTCTACAATCCAAAGTCTTGTAAACTCCCAAAGGGTTTAACATCATAGATACAAGATAAGGGTAACAGCTTGACATAAGCAATTAAGTGCTCTCAATCTACCAGTTTTGGCACATCAGTAAGGTTCGCTAGTAAGACAGATAAAGAGCCTGAATAAGCATAATCCAATATTCCAGGACAAGGCAAGAGTTCTTTGGAAGAAGGATTGACAGTGCCCTGGACTTGTAGCAAATGCCCCTTGGGAATCAAAAGTGCAAAGAAGTATTAATGATCACTTGTGATTTTGGTGGAATAACTAATTTCTCAGGAGAAAAAATAGGCATTCCCTCTTCAATATCAGCCATGGTAGGAGGTAATTTTACATGAGGATCTTCAACCTGATACTGAAGTGAATAAGACCTTTTAGTTCCTTCTAGCAGACATAACCAACGTCAAGTGGAAGCATGATCAGATAAAAGTAAGGGAACTCGATACCCCAAGAGAGACAACGATGAGTCAGGGTAGTTGATAATTCCATCAAATTCTTGTAAAAATTGAGTTCCCAAGAGTAGGTCATAACTCAAATTATCGAGCACAATCGCTGGAATGGTAAAGGTTAATTTCCTGATTTTCAGAGGAAGGGATGAAAATCCAATAAACTGAGTACTCTGAGGGCTGGCGGTGCCATATTCTTCATAATGAGAAATATTGGGGGTTAATTTGATCCGTTTGACCAATTTGGAAGAGACAACATTCACTGGGGATCCAGTATCTATAATAGCCTTGGCATTGATTTGATTTACTCATAAATTAATTTGGTTAATGATGCTTTCAAACTGAGAGGATAATGCCAATAAGGAGGGCAAGGAATAAGCAAAATGGTCATCTTTATTACACTTGATTGAACTTTGCTGCTCTTTCTGCGCACTCACATCATTATCAAGATAAAGAATCTTATTGGTCTTATCTCTTTTTTCATATGCTTCCTTTTTAAAACAATGTTCCTCAGTATGAAATTAGCGATGGCAGTAATTACACTGGACCGCTCTAGTGTTCTCAGGCATGGCAAAGACTTTGGGCTGACTAGGTCTAGGAGACTCATAAACTCGGGGTTTTTTGGAGAATTGAGGGGGCAACTCCAATAAGGCCTCCTTAATATCCAAAATTCTTCGGAAATTCTTTTTGACACTGGTCAGTTAAACTTGCATTTGCGTCATAGTATTAAAGGCTGAAAGAACTGCAGTTATTGCATTGTCCAAGTTTAACTGACCACAGGCTACAAGAGTTTGAGCTTCCTGATAGAACTGATGAGCAAAGCCCTTAATAGATTCATTTTGGTGGGGCTGTATACCCATAAAGGCCTGTTTTGCGAAGATAGGGTCTGCTCACTTCCAAATTCTTTGAAAAATGCTTCTTTGACTTGAGCCCAAGTAGAGCAAGTCATTAAGTGGGGAACCATAATATCTTGAGCCAATAGAGTAAGGAAATTATTCAAGTAATTCATCTTTTGGTGATGCGTGGTCTCACTTAATGCCTTTTCATACAGATATAGAAAGGCGATAATGCTGCCTTCCCCTTAGAGAGTATTTGTCCTTGAATACTGGCTTGAAACTCATGGGAGCATTGGTAGTCAAAACATTCACTCCAGGTTGTTCAGATTGAATAGACACATAAGAGGAAGAATATGAAGCTTGAGAAGAAAATTGAGGGTAAGGACCAACAGCTTCCATCTGAATTTTGTTAATCCATCAATTCAGGTCTGCATGCCCTACTTTTTCATCTAGTCGGCGAGATAGCTCAAAAATCTGCTCCTGCTGTTCATTGTACTTGAGTTCCAGAGTCTTAATTTTCGCTTTGAGAAATTTCCCTTTTGATCCACAAGCATGTAATAAGATATCAGTGTCCTTGGCCCACTTTCCCAAATTGATCAATTCATCGGAAAAGGACTGCAGAGTCAAAAGGGGGTCAATTGGTACCCCATCAGGGGTTAGGTTGCATTCTTTGGCCACCTTAGAGAATTGTTCACGTAATTAGGTCATCATGTTCATTAGAGAGTTAATTTGCTGATAAGATCCTGAATGACCATCAGCGCCTGGAGGTCCACGAGGTCCATCTGCATCTGGGGGTCTATGGGGCCCATCAGCTTCAGGAGGTCCACGAGGCCCTACACCTCCAGGTGGCCCACGAGGTCCTTCTACCCCAGGAGGACCCATATTTCCAGAGGTTGTCTCTACTTCATTGACCCAGAACTGAATTCCTGAGTATTATTGTTCCAATTGAAAAAGATGGGTTCTAATTTCTTCCTCCATTAATTGAATACGCTTAGAGAGTTGGGAAACACCCTCTCTCCATTCCTTTTTGATCTTTGAACCTTTTTGGAAACTGTACATCAATAAAATTTAATTTCCCATGATCAAACTGAATAAGCTGCTGTTGTACTTCATTGAGGGAAGTTCGATTATTAATAATAGCATCACAATTATCTTGGCTAAACTTGGAGGCTGACCTGAAAAACTTAAAAATATAATTATTCAAGGATTGGAGTCCTTATTAGTAAATTGAGCATCCCTTGATGGTGCATTCCAACTACAGGTAGCAAGTGGTATAATGTAGGATGTACAAGCTGTTGTAGATATTGTTTGGAGCCAATTGTGGGATCTGCTGACGGACTCCAAAAATATTTCTCAAAATATATGAAACTTACTTTTAAAATAAAAGTAATAATAAACGCTTTTTTTAAGTTTTTTATTTTTTTTATGTGGGGCGAGCCAGAAAAAGCTCTCCTATTCGATACTAGTATCTCATATTTAACCTAGTTCAAATATTGGGGCCATGGGAATTTGGGGCTATAGTGTCAAAAAGCTTAGTCGTCCAAATTAGGAAAGATAGGCTTTGGCCTATCAGAATAAGGGAAAATATTCTGGGGCGGAACAAACCCATGAG